>SSNS01000361.1:316090-340966 GCA_006937985.1 Aphyosemion australe
CTGTTGCAACAACACTGCAGGCAGGAGACATTGTTTCTGCTCAAAGATCACTGATTACACCAGAACATGTTGATATGTTAGTTTTTTTTGAAGAACCAGTCCTGAGATAACTTAACCTAGGATTAGAGCAGCACTAAGGGAGTGTTCTTGTTTGTGTTTGGCCTGTTAGGCCTTGTGTTTCCCTGTGTGCAACGGAAACAAAAATAAACAAGTTGTTATTATACAGTAATATTTTTTCCTTTTTTTTTAATATCGTGTCGTGACATATCGTTTCGTGACTATGACATATCGAGGTGCATCGTATCGTTAGTTTAAGTGTATCGTCCCATCCCTAGTCGGAACGAGCCCCCGCACCGTGAGAACAAACATCACGTGTCTAAAGCGGATCTTCATCCGTGTATGTCACACATCACGTGATCAGGAAGCGGAAAATCAATGAATTAGAAGTTTGTTTTGGGACGCTGCTGTGAAAAAAAGCAATGCACCAACCAGAAATGCTTCTGCAGCTCACGCTTCGGCAACAGATTGTGAAAGAACGGATAACGCTATAAATACGGCGATTCCTCCTGATGTAAGAAGTGAGTCTACTCTTTCTTTTGGTAGTTTTGGCGTTTACATGATCATAGAGCACAATGTTCTGTGACTCTTCAAAAAACAGTAAAAATGCTCAAAAACGCTGGCAGTCAGGGGCTTTCTGATCAGAAAACGGCTGGCAGTTAATGAGTTAAATGCTGTTTGTTTATTAACACATGATGAACACGCTTCCAAACTCTCTGGACATCTCCTGTGATTTAGTTTCAACAAATTTACCTCAACTGTTTCAGCTGATTCTTCCATTTTAATAATAATAAGCCACAACAGGGCTCAGTAATAAAACACAAGTCTGACCCAGCCCTCACTCGCTCTGAGCAGTGCGCAGCCATGACGTTATCAGCTGATGAAGAGGCAGAGAAAACGGACAAACCGCCAACCTTATTTTAACATTGTCAACAAAAAATGCAGCTAATAATTTTACCTGCAGATATGCAGATATTCACTAGTGAAGGAAACATAACTTCTATGAGCAAAAAACATAAAAATTATTAAATGAATCAGGAAAGCAGGAAGAAATGTTGATTCTGTTTTTACATTTTTTTACTTCAGTTCAAACTATTTAGAGTTTTGTGTTTTCATCACATTTCGCTTGTATTTTATTGAAAATATCTTCAGCTTTATTCATTTTATGAGAAATTTTGTGTTGCATTGTTTTGAAAAATAATCGTAACATAATTACGTGAAAGGTTTTGTATTTTTAAATAAGGTTTCAACATGAAAAGTTCCTTAAATGGTTTCTATACGTTTTTAAAGTTTTATGGCACAATTGCTAAACACTATGAACAACTGACACACACACACCCCGCCGTAAGGGGGACGGCCGCTGTTTCTTGTAGGACACTCACTTTCCCAGGGTGTTTCTCAATCTCAAGGAACCTCGCCTTGATGCCTTGGTCCCGCCCCGGTTGCCTAGGAGATACGTCATCAGGAACCACCAAGGCGTGTTCCAATCAGCTCCATTGTTCATGTGCTTCCAAGTAGTGATGGTAAACTCGATTCTTTTTACTGAATCGAGTTTGAATGAGTCACTCACCAAAATGAATCGGGTTTTCGAGTCATTTGAGTCACTGAGTCAGTTGCCCAGAGTGCAAAAATAAAATCTACATTTTCACTCAAACTTAATTTGCTCCTCTTTCTATGTAAATCCTACTGCTAAGATGAGTGATTGAAAAAAACTATCCATTTTATACACTGAAATTCATTTTTTAAAATAGTGGTGGAACTGAAATATTATATTTTTTCTGCTTATTATATTTGCAAAAAGAAAAAGGTGTAGACTGAATATGGCGTCAGTCACACTATCAAAGTTCAGCTCAGGTGAAGGAGCGACTCTTCCCCTGTAACAGCCTGAGTTTCTACAGCTGACAGCCAGGAGGGAGAGGTGAGTGAGCTTGTAGTACCGCGAGCTTCCACTGGGGGACTCCTATGAGCTGAAACCCGGGTGGGAGTAGTGAGTGATCCATACCGCGAGCTGCGTGAGTCATGACTCATGAGCTGAGCAAGGATAGGGGTGGGAGTAGTGAGGGATCCGTACCGCGAGCAGCGTGAGTCATGACTCATGAGCTGAGCAAGGATAGGGGTTAGTGATTCGTATGTAATTACACGAGCTTCCACTGGGGGACTCCTATGAGCTGAAACCCGGGTGGGAGTAGTGAGTGATCCATACCGCGAGCTGCGTGAGTCATGACTCATGAGCTGAGCAAGGATAGGGGTGGGAGTAGTGAGGGATCCGTACCGCGAGCAGCGTGAGTCATGACTCATGAGCTGAGCAAGGATAGGGGTTAGTGATTCGTATGTAATTACACGAGCTTCCACTGGGGGACTCCTATGAGCTGAAACCCGGTTGGGCAGCGTGAGTCATGAATCATGAGCTGAGCCAGGTTAGTGGTACTGCGAGCCTCCACTTCAATGAGTGACTCGTTTGAGCTGAAACCCGCGAGGGAGGGGGTGAGTGACTCTGAGTGAGGCCTGCTACGGAGGAACTGAGTGATTCGTTCATGCTACGATTTAGCACCGGACATTTTAAGCTAGCTTTCAGGAAGGGAGGGGGTGAGTGATTCGAACGTGCTGTTAGCAGAGCGATGCTACTGGGAACTAATGAGCTTCCAGGCCAGAGCAGGTAAGAAAATGCTTTTATTAAGCTAGATATATTTGAATTTCTACTAATGAAATTAGTTTGCTAACAGTAACAGGGACGAGTCAGTAAATGAGTCAGTTGGGATTGTGACTCGTGATCTGTGAGTCAGTAAAGTGATTCTCGAGTATTGAACGATTCGTTCATGACTCGCACATCACTACTTCCAAGGCATCTATCCTCCGTTCATTAGCCGTTTAGCTAAATGAGCAAGGATACACGGCAGAAAAGGCGAGGTTCCTTGAGATTGAGAAACACCCCCAGTTTCTGGCAAATACCCTGGTTGTATGCATGCTATAGTCTGGGAAAATATTGGCTCACAGTCGGGACGAGCCGCGGAAGGTATAAAAGCTGCAAAAGTTGTCTTGGCCTGATTCCGCGCGTCTCATTTCCACGTGAAATGTAGCCTACATGCGTCAAGTATAAACCAAGCTTTAGTTTCATTTTGCTTTCACTAACGGAACACTAGGGGGTGCTAAAAGCAAGCCAAAACTGCCAAGTGTGCCTTTTTGACGCTGTTGTAGGCGCCTTTTGTCGGAGCGGGCGTGGGCGGAGCTTGACTGAAACAGGCCGTTTCATTTCCGGGTGTAAATTCAGGCTGACGAAAACAACTCATACTTAAGATAAAATAGTGCCAACGGTAATATTTGATCATATACTGCGCCTACTTTTGCTCTGAAAGGTTTAAAGTAGAATGGTCTGGCTCCTTTAAAACGTGAACTATGGAGCACGCTTCCCACCTCGAAAAGAAACGGAGGTAGATCATGATGACGACTAAATAACAGTGATGGTGATGTCATCCATAATAGATGGTTTGAAGCCTACTCCTGCCTCTGTGGTGAAACCAAATTATTTCGCTGATCAACTTCAACGTAATAGATGAAAACAGTTTAACGACACCCCACCACCACCACCACCACCCCCCAGTATAAGTAATCCATCCAGTGCTGGCTTTAGGAGCTAAAACTACATTAATAACAGAGGGATCTTATGGTTTACTCTAAAACACATACAGGTCAGGCGAAATCCCAACAAGTTCACTACAATAGTTTTATTTTCCTGCCGATCTGACGTCAGACTGACCCATCTGGAGGTAAAACACTAGCGATGGTACTTTATACTAAGCAGTAACTTCTTCATCCGTTTCTCGCTTACAGCCATTAGACTCAGAACAGAATCGACCGGGCCCTGCAGTGGGTTCCGGTGTGGAATCGGAACCAGGACAGCGTTTCACCTGGACTTTTCTTTCAAGAGTAACGCTGAGTCTGCGCCATTTTCCAGAGTTGGGTCACTAACACGAAGCTAACGCTACTGCTAACGTTAGCGGGCTAACACATTGTGTTTGCAGGCGGCGCGGCTCATGACACACACCGTCTCATGTAATAAGCCAGAATCTTACCGCTCCGGATCCAGAGGGAAGCTGAAGAGCTGAGTGCTGGATTCGGATTGCGTTAGCTGGTAATCACAGTTCGCTGCAGCGCAGCAGTCAGTCATTTTGGACTAGCAAAGCAAGTTAGCTATCTTAGCTCGCGGTTGCAAGCAGGCAAGCCTACTGTAAGCAAACTGCCTACCCAGTCATACTTTGGACAAAACCTGCAACAGATACAATAAAATGTCGATGATACTTTCGTTTGATGTCCCTCTGGGATACTAAGAAACAACTAATTCCATGCTTTCAAAAGTTGACGTTGAGGCAAAGCTAACAATCGCTGAAAGCGTGTTATCCATCAACCAGGAACTAGTTCATGCTGTACGACATGTTCACCAGCAGAGGGCAGCACGTCATCGCTCAGTGTAGTCAAAAGAGTTGTCAAGACTTTCTGTTTCTTTTATTTAAAAAAAAAGTAAAATGTGAACTTATAATCAATGTTGTTGCATTTATTTATAAGTCTGCGATTCAGGGCATAAGGCAAAGCGGATTAGAAAATAGTTATTTTAGTCATTTTAGGGAGCCTAGTCCCGTCCCTTTCCGGTCGACTCACGGGTCCCCGGAAGAACGAAACAATGACCCCCCCAGTGAATAGGGCTAGAGCTGTTGATAATCCAAACTCACAATGAATAAGTGAAGAAAGTTGACTTCTTTGAATTTTCACTAATCAAATAAATGTTTCTCAAATTACCAACTTTTGCTGTTAATGTAGAATAATCTAGTCCAGGTTTGAAGAGTCTAGGTGTTGTAAATTAAGCAGAGTAAATAGGGAGTGGAAATATTTGTTGGAATTGCTCTTTCTGGCTCTGAAACTAAAAAAGGGATCCAACTTCAGACTTGTCTGTCTGGTATATCTTTTTTTGCTTTTTGTAATAATTTAACCTCTTGTTCTTGATTAAGATAAATAAATAAATTAATGAATAAATAAATAAACCAACAACCTCTGAGTTGATCCAGGTATGGTAGACAACCTTTGAATTTGAATTGGCTCCATTATCAGGTGTTGATTTGCACAAACCAGATGTTTTAATTCATGGAGGCTGCAGTTCTGTTGTGTGAGCAGAGCGCACCAGGAGCGAGCTTGTAATGAGCACGCGCGTTTTTGCTGCTTGGGTGGTGCCGAAGACGCTGTTGTAGGCATGTTTTGTTGGAGCGGGCGTGGGCGGAGCTTCACTGAAACAGACTGTTTCAGTTCCAGGTACAAATTCAGGCTGACAAAAGTAACTCATAATTAAGATAAAATCTCAATAGTAATATTGCATCATAAATTGTGCCCACCTTTACTTTCAAATGTTTAAAATAACATGATCTGGTTTCTTTAATAGGGAGTTTTCCTCTCCACGGTGACTACATGCTTGCTTAGTATGGGGATTGCTGTAAAGTCAACAAGTCAGTGAAATTGGGTCTATACACTCATCTAAGGATTACCAGCTACCAGACACCGTGCTCAGGGTCACCCACTCTGTTCCTGTGATGTTCCATGATGTTGGACTGACCCGAGCTACCAGGCCCAGGTCTTCAGAGAGCATCTCCTATACCCCGTACTTACCTCCCCTGATCTACTGCACTTTTTGTGCACTCCCCCCATGCTTGTTGTTACAACCCGTGGTTGGTTTAAGATAAAGTACTGGGTGTAACACAAAGGCATGTGCAGGATGTGAATAACAATCAATGTTTTTGTTATAAAAGGATTAAAAAACACTCCATTCTTACTAAAACGGTACATTAAATCAGGGGTTCACAAATCAGGGGTCGGGACCCTAAATGGGGTTCCCATAATTTTGTCTTTGCTGAGGTTGTGAGGTTAGCAAGATTTTATTTGTAAAAATTACATTTATAAAATCCCAATAACACACCCTACAGTATAATCAGAACTCAATATAAAGGTTATAACTCTGTGTGTCTGTAGGTTTGTAAATGATCACATTTAATGTGTTTATGCATGTAGGAGTTGGGGGTCCTGGCTTGTCTTGGACACAGGCAAGGGGGTCCCCAAAGAGAAAAATTTGGGAACCCCTGCATTAAATAAACAGCGCAATCAGAATCAGAAGGGTTTTATTGCCAGATGTGTGAGAAATCACAACATTAGGAAATTGCTCCGGTACTTGGTGCAAAAAGAAAGATAAAAAATAAGAGATAAGCAAATATAAGAAGTAGTAATATACTCATGATAAAATAATTATTATAAAAAGTGTCAATAATTAAAGAAGCAGCTACTATATACACAGTGCAAATACTAATCAGAGTGGATCAGCTTCAGGTACAAACACAACACCGGGTCATGTGACTGGGATCAAGCGACTGGAGTGGGCAGCCCTAGGATTGACATTCATGAGTCCAACAGCAGAGGGGAAGAAACTGTTCTTGTGGCGAGAGGTTCTGGTCCAAATGGTCAGGGTTCACGTTTAAAACAGGCCGCTAGCTGACCTCAAACTAAAACACAAGGTCCTCTGACCACACAAATGTTTGAGGCAGGAGTCCAGCACCAATCTGGCTCCTCGCCTGTTTTAAAACTCTAAAAGCAAAGAGCTTTCAGACAGAGCTCCTTTCCTAAAACCCATTAAAAGCTAATAAAACACACATGTAGCAAATGGGGATACGGCACAGATCCAATCCCCCCCTTTTCTTCTTCTTCGATGGTAAGTCAGGCTGGACGCCTGAAGGCGTGTTGCTGCCACAACTACACTAACGCCGCAGCCACACCCAGTCACAGTCTGTCATAGACCCCAATCACCCGCAGAAATTGCAGCAGCGCCCCCACCCTGCGCCACTCCCCCACCTCCAGCAGTGTCCACAGACTGAACACAGTCACCCCCACAGTACCCAAAAAACTAAACGAGGCCCGCCGCTCCACCGCATATCGGTGGTATCGCAGAAGAACGTTCCCCACCGTCTCAAGTTCCCCACACTCACATCTACCTCTGGGTGCCTACCTACCAATAACAACCTTTTAAGACATTTAATTCCCCCCGGGTGATTGGGTCTCCCCTGGCGTTGTTATTTTGCACACCACCTGTAAAGGACTGAGGATCTTAGCTGGACTTTTAAATTTTCTAATAAAACTGTGCTTTAAAACCCGGTACTGATTCTGTGCATTTTTGTCCACACTAACACACTGGTTGGTCAGACGGCAGGTGTTGCACAGGAGTACCTGCCTTGTCTCATTTGAAAGTCACTTTGGATAAAAGCATCTGCCAGTCACATAAACTTAAACAAGTCTGTTTTTCTCTGTATTTATTTCAAATGTGATGAATTGCATTTGCTCCTTAATCAGTGTTTAGGTCCAGTGCATTTCTTCACCTGGGTTTTGTTTCTGCCATTAACGACTGTTCTACATGGATTCATTAAAACAAACCTAAGGTCGTCTAGATGCTCATTTCCACTCATAAAACCTGTTCAGAAATAAATACAGTAGAGTCCAGTTCAGCCAGGAAATGAAATGTTTATTGTATAAATGAACATAATCAGCTGAGTAGCACAGCAAGTCAGGTAAAAGGGATTCAAATCTTTATTCTTGATGTCAGCGTTCAGAAGGGAATTAATCCAATGCTACTAACATCTAGCTGTAGTGGAAATGCGAGTCTCAGAGCAGAAAGTTACACGTTTATTCACAAACAGAAGCATTTAGACACTAGACTAAATGAGTCAAATACTGGCAGTGAAGAACTTTAGAGTCAATTTCAGATCATAAAAAGTGTAAAGATTTCCTGCTCAGAAATTATCATTTCATACCAAGAAAACAATATACAATAATAAAACATATAAAACTGTGACAACAGAACCTAACAAAAATGTACTTACACACTTATAGCTGGAATAAGCTAAAGGTCATGAGCACAAACAGCCTAACAAAGCTCCCCAAACCAAACTCTACAGCAGTAATGTTGCTCAGCATCTGTAGGATCCATCTGATGTCTCAGGACTGAAGACAGCTTCACTACATCCCTGTCATTTCTACTACCCCCCCCCCCCCCCCCCCCCCCCCCCCCCCCCCCAATAAAGCCACCTACAGAACCCTGCCCTAGATCATGCACCACTGAACCAGTCTGGAGGTTCATGACACCTCTCGCCCACTGGGGAACATCTCCAGGTGCATCTCAACCATCGTATCCAGATCAAAGTCAGCAGCATAACTTACGTTCAGAAGAGCAAGGCTTTTGGATCTGAATTTGTCAGGGGTGTTCTCCAGGTACACCTTGAAACGCTTGTATGCTACATCACAGCTGTCCTCCGGAGCTAAGCTAGGAAGGACACTGAGGATGCTAAGGATGGCAAACATGTTGGGGAAGTACTTCACATCAGCCAGCTGCATTGTCCCATGAAGGCTGGATGGGAACGTCTCGCCTTTGCCTTTTTTGCTCCATTTAACCAACCAGCAGTGCAGCTCAGCAGACAGGGTTCCTGCGTTTGGGATGTCCTCCTTAAACAACTCTATGGTTCCTTCTTCTGGCTGTGTGGACTTGTTCTGGACTATGACATCAGGGAGAAGAGACAAACACCTCAAAGCCTTCAGGTGGTTGTCACAGAAGAGCTCATTCATTTCCTTGATAACGTGGTTCAGCACAGGTACAGACAGGTAATCCTTGTAGTAACCATCTGGCTGAATGCTTCCAGTTTTACTTCGATGCTTCTTCAAGAAGGACCGAGGAACCCTGACTGGGATCTCCATGGCTGCAGCTAGGTTAATGGCTTCATCGTACCAGAACTCGTGATACACATCAATGTTGTCGGACACCTCCTTCAGGGAATGCAAAACAGCTTTTAGACTGACTGCAGCTAAAACAGCATCAGCTGCTTTCCCTTGTAGGTTCTTCCCAAAAGCCTGGGTAAGCACCATGATGTTCTTCAGCACAACCAGCGCTATGATCAACTCAAAATCAGCCAATGCCTTAGAGATCTCCAAAGCACTGTGGGTGACTTGGTCGTTCCACCTCATGTCCTCATTGTCGTGGATACTGTCCACACAAAGTAGCAGCGCTTCTATGACTTCCAGAGCCACCTCAAAGGCATCGTGTCCTTTGGTCCAGCTGGTTTTGCAGATCTCCTTAAGTTCATTGGCTTTGTCTTCTTTGTCTGGGTAGAAAACAGAAATGGCGTGATCCAATTCCAGCTGCAGTAAAGGTGACTGACAGAAAAAAGACTCAATCTTCTTGAAGGTAGCCATGACGAGCTGAACCCCTGACAGTGCCATGCTACCAGCTAGTGACATGTTTAGGGAATGGGTGGATCTGAAGGTAAGAACCGCTTTTGGATACTTCTCTGTCACTTTGGCAGCAAATGCTTTGATTTTACTGAAATGTGCCCCGGAGCAGGAGTGAGCTTGTCCTCGACACTGCTCCA
The DNA here is from genome assembly GCA_006937985.1 of Aphyosemion australe. Classification (NCBI taxonomy): domain Eukaryota; kingdom Metazoa; phylum Chordata; class Actinopteri; order Cyprinodontiformes; family Nothobranchiidae; genus Aphyosemion; species Aphyosemion australe. Next base: position 325,588 of record SSNS01000361.1, read on the forward strand.
TATCTACACCCCACTGCTCAACCAATTCAGACAACATTTTCTCAACGAAGTCACCTCCATCTGCTTCAAAGGCCAAGAACCCTACAAACCTTTCTTGCTGGCATTTAGACAGGTCCACATAACGAAGGAAAACTGGAAGGCACCACTGTCCAGAGATCTTTACCAGATCTTCGGTCAGCAAGGAGAAAAAGCCGTTATGTTTAACATCCTCCACCACCTTACTGCGCACATACTTCTCACACACCTCCAGCAAACCACTCAACTCCTCAGAAAAGCAGCAGTGCTTCAGCGAGTCGTACCGTTTCCGCAGAACCTCATCGCCACAGTTGATACGATAATCTAGCAGTGCCTGAAAGGTGCTTGGCTTAACGTTTTCATGTCCATCATCAGTGGCTCCTGAAAGAGGGATGCTCTGTTCTCCTAGCAGCAGAACAACTTCAAACAAAGACTTCAGATACTTCTTCTGGTCATCTTCTGGCACCTGGTCCTGGTTCTCCTCTGGAGGGGCTTCTGCTTGTGGCTTTTTGATTCCTGACAGAGACTCAGGTTTAGTGACATGACTAATGGCTGTAGCACTCTTCTGTTTAACTGCCAATTATAAAAATATTAATTATTACTGTTTCTACTCACTCTTTCTCCCCCTACCGCCCACTTCTTCATCTTTGGGCTAAAAAATAAAGAGACACATGAAAATGTTGATGACGTAAAAAATAAACATTTTAAAAGAAAACAAACGCAGATTTTAACCTCAACACCATAAAAGCTGTAATACAGGTCAAATTGAAAAAATGAGAATATTGTGCAAAAGTTCATTTATGTCAGTAATTCAACTCAAAGCTACAACGGCGAATTTGGAAAACAAATTAGCTTAAAGCATTTTATTCATGCCTCTTAATGTTATAACATCATATAACTATAAATACTGTATTTTGCAGAGATAAAAAAACTAATAAAATTAATAAAGTGGTTGTCTTGCATTTGCCTTAAAACCTCCACCAATAACACGTTTCAGAACAAAACCAACCATCAGACCATCTGGTTGTCGGTCTCACCGATCTGCTGTACTTCCCTGGGTCCTCCACTCATCACACACTCACGTATTTATCAACAGAACACCACTGGTGTGAGAGGTTCTCCGCTCAATAATATCAGAGAAGGAGAAACAGCCGGCTGCTACCACTTCAACTTTAGGACAAACTACCAGAGTCCCAAAAAGAAAAACACCATATGAAGTCACAGACAACAAAAGACGTTTGGACCTAGAAAACGGAGACTGGTGTTTAGCGCTAGCTCGTTTCCTCTGGCATCGCGGCAGAGCCGGCCCAAGGCATACGCGAGCTAAGCGAGTGCTTGGGGCCCCCGCACCACCAGGGGGGCCCTCAAGAGCACCGAGCTAGCGTGAAAAAAATTATACAAACACATTTATATCACACATGGAAAATGAATGATATATTATTTTCTATAGTGTAATTTGGTTTTATTTTTAATGATTTCACGTTTTATACACTTGTTCCAAATTTTAATTACAAAAGACTTAACTTGTTTACTATAAATTAGTTGTTTTTCTTTCTTCAGATGTTACTTTCAAATAGTTTAATTATTATACCACACTTAACAATCTGCAAATTAAGTAGAGCATTTTTTGTTGGTTTGATACTAATGTAAGGTTAATAGACATTATAAAACCAGTATGATGTAAGCTAATTGCAAAAGATGCTAATGATAGTTGGTATGTTACACACATAGAGAAGCCTAAGAATTATGCTAGTTGGTATGTGGGCCCCAGAAGAAAACCTGCTTAGGGCCCTACAAATGCTTGGGCCGGCCCTGCATCGCAGGTTTCCGGTTTCGGCAGACACCTCTGAAGGAAGATATCCGAGGGGAAGGGTGAGTGTTCCGTGACCGTGTTTGCGTTTAAAACCTAGCTTGTTCTGTAGTTTCGCTATAACAGCTTTAAAAGCTGAAACTAATCTATGAAACAGACTCATTCCATGCAAATCCAGATATTTCAGCCTTTATTTGTTATAATTGTGATGATCATGGCTACAGCTGATGAAAACCCCACATTCAACATCTCAGACAATTAGAATATTGTGAAAAGGCTCAATATTCTAGTCTCAAAGTGTCACACTCTAATCAGCTGATGAATCCAGAACACCTGCAGAGGGTTCCTGGACCTTTAGATGGTCTCTCAGTCCAAACTGGATTAGTGACATTATTGGACTTTTTCACCAGATTCTCATTTTTCCAGTTTCACCTGCTACAAATTGTGCTTCAGGTGTCCCTACTTTCCCCTCACTCAGTCTCAAATCGTGTGTCACCAGCCTGGGTGTGAAACTCGACTCAGACCTCACAAATCAACAGCTACTGTTTAGTTATTTTTCAACTTTGCTGCATCACACATCTTAAATCCATCTTCAAACTACCGCATCTTGAGTCTGTGATTCATGTGTTTATCATCTCCCGTCTGGATTACCCCAACTCTGTGCTGATTGGGGTTCAAGCTAAACTATGCACCTTTTTCATATGTTTAAATTAGCGCTGTCAAAATTAGCGCGTTTTTAATGCGTTAATGCAAAGCCCCCTTAACGGCAATAATTTTTTTAACGCTCGATTAATGCGCAGGCTTCCACGTTCCATAGTCTGACGTAAATAAGAAGCAGGAACAAGCCATTGGCCAGCGGCAAATTCCTTTGAATCACATGTGTAAAAATGTATTAAACCCTCAAGTCAATTTCTTTTTAGGATTTCCACGGCTGGATTTTTAAGATAAAAACAGTGTTTTTAAATCGCGCGGGGACCTACGCCTACCAGGCTTTCAGTATGAGCGTAAAGCCGGCGATGACGTAACCGCTCAGAAAGCGAGTGTAAACAGTGTGTAGAAAGTGACCCGCAGCACGGTATTTTTCTCTGGATTACGATGAGGCGGATAACCAGAGAAGTTCAACCGAACATGATCGGTGGTGAAATGGAGGAAGAGGGTACCTGGCTCTGCAGTCTGCTTCCAGCATGTTTCCTGCATGTTTTAGATCATGAACACAGCTGATTTGTTTAATTTAGTGATGAACCGCTCCTGTAGACACTAATGAAGGCTTAGGAGACATTTCAGCAGTTAGATTAAGGTGTTAAAAAGACCAACGCACAGCGAGGAGAGAAGTTTACCTTTTGCTTTTGCTATCGAACACTAGGGGTGCTAAAAACAAGCCAAAACTGCCAAGTGCTCCTGCATCTGCCTTAGTCAGACTACAGAAAGTCCAAAATGCTGCGGCTAGATTCTTAACCAATTCCGACAGACGCATGCACATCACACCCATTCTTGCTGTCTTACACTGGCTCCCGCTTAGATATAGGATTCATTTCAAAGTCTTTATTTTGAATACAAGGCTGTGGATGGCCCGTCTCCATCTTATCTGGCTGAGCTGTTGACTCCTTACGTCCCCTCACGTCCCCTTCGGTCGGCCGATCACCTGCTGCTGATTGTTCCAAAGGTTTGCTACAAATCACAGGGGGGGCGCACCTTCTCTCATGCAGCCCCAAAACTCTGGAACTCTCTACCCCTCCATGTACGTTTGGCTCCTCCCCTCAGTAGGTTCACATCTGCTCTTAAGACATCACCTTCCCTCCATGATCCACTACACTAAAAATGTCATGACTCCCATAGGCCATCTCTCACCTCCCTGCATGTTATTGGGCTGTTTTCCATTTCTTCTTCAGTTTTAATTACGAATCACCTGCTCTTTTAGTTACACCTTGTGGTGCTTTTAGCCCTTTCTGTTTTTGTCGTTTTAGTGGGTTTTAATCGGTTAATTTCCTGGCATTGTGCTTTTAATTGTTCTGTTTGTTTTCTTTAACATGTATTTTTTTGTTTAGCCTTTTATGTGTTTAACTAATTCTTCGGTTTTTTGCTACATGTCTCTTGTTGTGTCTGAACCTTTGGCTCTTATGTATAGCACTTTGTTTAGCTGCCCTTCTATTCTTAAACTGTGCTTTATAAATAAATTGGTATGGTATGTTCTTTAATAAGCTCAAACCATGGACCCATGACATAATCAGATCTTTGTAGCTTTAGTAGAAAAAGCAAGCATTTGTTTTCAAGCATCTGCTCAGTCGACCTCGGTGGTCTCCAGCTGTGGCTCAGCAGCCACAACTGGATCCAAATTAACTCATGGTTTTAATAAATAAACTAATGAATAAACAATAAAAGTGCAGGTTTAAGCAGCTTTTCGGGGTTTTCATAGACTGGCTGAGATGAGTTTCCACAGCAGAATGACACTAAAGTACCAGTTAGATCTTTAGATCCTTTTATGTTTTTAAATCATTTCCCACAAATCCCATAGAAAAATTATCCAAACTCTTTTTGCAAACCTTTTGTTTTTGTTTTCATAATTTTAAACTCAACAGAAACAAAGTGTTTTTTTTTCTTCCAAAAATGAAAACAAATCTCGTTACAGAAGAAGAATTCTTCTCAGAATTCTGAGAAGATAACCTTTCCCCATCGGCCCTCCTGCTCTTCTGTAGATATTTGTCTTTTTTTCCAACAGTTCTGTAACAGTTACGGCTCTGAACAAACACTAATCTGGTGGACTGACGGGAAGCCCTGGTCTAGAGGGAAAAACCACAGGAATCTTTTAAAGCTGCAACCAGGTGTTGATTTCCAGACGCCATGCCCCAGATGTAAAACACCAATTTTTAACCCACCGTCTCTTTGCCACGCTTCACTTGTCCAGTTTCAGGCTGAGCTGGCCGATCAAAGACAGTTGGTATGGCGTCATATTTCAACACTTTACCTGCAGCATCCTGTAACCAAAACACACATGATCCGGCTTTTTATTTAAAGCTGTGGTTCAATGAAAAACAATTATTTCTGATTCTAATCAGTCACTCTGAGTGTATGCAGGCTGAACATGAAAATAGTCTCCTCCACCTATCTCCTGCATTAGCTTCTGATAGAAAATAGACGGTGAAACTCTAGGATTAGAAAATCCTGACAGATCTACGTCACACTGTCACTTAACGTTCATGGACTCACCCATCTTGACTCACGACGGGGAAGGCTGTTGTTGGTTTAGCGTCCAGGAAACAGCAGAGAACGTCTGGGCTAGTAGAAGCTAACCGTTAGCATTAGCAACTCCACCACACAGCAGAACTCCTCCAGGCTTGTGTTATTTGTGGAGATAAAACATCAACGTTGTAGAGCAAACAAAGTCAGTGGTAGAGTCGTGTTGCTGTTAGCCAATCAGAATAGAGATGTCCACATATCAGGATCTAATAGGCCTTCCACACTAGCACCAGCTCTACTCTGACTAGATAGGGTAGCGAGTGTCCACATCAGCATAGCCTGGATTTTTTCTGTGCACGCCACAACCTGTCGTTTTTTTTCTGCACTCATCCCAAGGCGGTCTGCTTCCGGCTGAACTGGTCCAACACACCCACTGCCGAGTGATTGGCCGGCTCAAATTCATGCCTACCATTAGGGGGAGCCTCTGATTGGCGGATAGAATCAGCCAGCAGGGGCTTCCTGCATGTACGATTCATTATCATTCTGGATACTGAGGAGCAAGTCTCTGACTGAAGCTGTTTTTTTCTGTCTCTCTGGAGCACACACACGCACACACACACACAGACAATGCTATGCTGTCAGGACAAACAGCAAAGCAGGTTGCAATTTCAGAGTCAGAGTCTCTAAAAACAACACTGCTCAGGCCTCCTTTGTTTAATTTAAGGGAGTCACCGCAGAGTGCCCCCCTCCCCCCCTTTGCTCGGAGATGCACTCATGACATCACTGATATTGTTGAGCCAATTCTGAAGACCGCCCATGTGCTCAATCATGTCTGCATTCCTAAGGGTGTGTGGAAGGAACCCGGCCAGGCTGGGGCGGGCAGCGTGGAGTGGACCAGCCCTAGTGTGGAAGTGGCATGACTCCAAAACCTGCTGTGCTGATCCAAGAAATTCTGGGCTTATTTTGCCCTGAGTACAGCTTGCAAGGCATTCATTCCTACCAGAGACCACTGCAAATGTATTGATTTTCCCTCACCTCACCTTTAAAACATACACTCACTTAGCAAAATATGATCTGCAGTTAGACTGATTCACATTCATCCTGCTGCAAAATGAACTCAAAGACCTGAGAACAAAACTCACCGTGTCAAAGGCAGATGCTTCAAAGTGTTTTCCACACAGTCTGTAGTATCTGTACAGCTGCTCTGCTGGTTTGTCCCCCAGCTCCGTCCTCCGGCATGTCTCAGCCCAGGTCTTACACCTGACAGCAAAAGACATCCAATCACACACACATGCACGTGTACGCATGCACACACACACCCGTCCCTGACCTGGAGAAGACGTTCTACCCTTTTCCGACAATTTAATAAAAAGCTATATTTATAAAAAATAACACCTCCACGGGGCGTTTAGGCTGGCCCTGTGGAAAATGGTGGACTCAGCAAGTCAAGCAGCTGCTTCTGAGCCCAGAAGATGTCGTTATCCTTCTCAGAAGAGGAGCGACCATAAAAGATCTAAAACCAGAGTGAGTTTAGGTCGTCTCTGGACACGGTGCTGGCTGCTCACTTCACATATCGGCAAAGAACCTGGCATCCGGACGGCTGGAAACTTTGTTCTGTTGTTGTAACTACAACGCCCACACACTAGATGTCACTTTGGTGTTGGTGTTCCATATTCAACTTTTCACTTGAATTGATGATGGCTGAGAACAGTGATTCTCCACAGAAACAGAGGAGAGAGAAAAGGAACAGCAACGCATAAAAAAGACTCCCCAACCTGGACCTGTGTTAAATCAGCACAGAAATCCAGAGAAGACTCACAGCAGCACTGTCCTCCCATGTGACAGGAGACGAGAAACTGAGGATAATTTTCTCCAAACACAGCATCCTGGTGAAATTTAAACCCAACAACACCTCCAGAAAGAAACGGGTCCACCCAAAGGACGAAAACACAAACAGCAGCTCAGTGGTGTGTCAGTGTGCCCCAGCCAGGGCAGCTGTGGCTACACTGTAGCTCATCACCATCAGCGTGTGAATGGATGAATGATACACTGTAGTGTAAAGTGCTTCGGCGTCCTCTGACTCTGAAAGTGCAGGTCATTTATCTTCAGTCCAGTACAGTGAGGACTGTCCAAACAGCAGTTACACAAACACAGGACAGCCTCCTCCTCCACCATCGGTGTCAAACAGGGAAAAGCTACATTAGAAAGAGGTGAGGGGCTCTGGCTTCACCTTTCTAGCTCTCCTCCTACAACACAGCTCTGAACCCGATCCCAGTTTCAGAGTAATTCACACCTGCTGACCAGAACATCTCAGTCCATCGTAACAGGACCTGATGAGATCCATGACTGCTAAGTGGTCAGGAGGAGGGCTGCACGTCAAACTGAGGATAACCCACCGCACGTGGACTACTGATGATTTATATTTAACGCAAACAGGGCAGTCCGATTGTCTTGGAATAATTCAAACTTTTTTCCTTGCATTAAAATAAACACTGATCCATCCATTCATCCAACAGTCTCTTTATTTTCATGCCTAGCTAGCCTCGGTGTTAGCAGTAGTTACCTTTGTGGGTCCTGAGGGAACCGGAAGAGCGGCTGCGGATCCGATTTACCACCAGAGCAGTTAGGAACAGCGCAGCGATTCTGCATTACTAGATTTGAAGAATACATCCGTTTAATCGTGCAACTTTTAGCCGATAAATGCAGCTGCTAGCATTAGCCACCGAGCTACTTACGCATGCAAAAACTATTTCCGGCTTGTACTTTCAAAATAAAGGTCATGAAGTTGTCCGGCGAATGCCATGTTGTAAAGTATTATCCTATCTCATTGTAATTTCTAATCATTTTAAAATAGACATTTACTTATTTTAAACTCATTCAATAAGTACACATGACAATTTTCTAACTTAAAATACAAAATTTGACAGATTGTGCAAAGATGCAGGATTTTAGCCTGGCAAGCCAAACTCTGCAAAGCAAGAATTTGGTCTAGTTCACCATAGACATAATAATTGATGAATCAATGTCTATGTAGTTCACTAGGCTAGCAAGATTGATGAGTTCTCAAACATTCTCAAGACTTGAACGCCTTTATGCTGAAGGAAACGTTTAGTTTCCTGTTTGTTTTGAACAGCTTTGAGCGCGCGTGCAAACCACACGAACGCCAACTTCTGGAGCAGTTTTTTCTAGTCACTGGTCTGGACAAGGCCCATAATCATCCGCGGCCTGTCAGAACGCCGTTTTGGTGTGTTTGTTCGTTGTCTTTGTGTTTTAGTTCCAACATTACCATTTAGATATAAACCCCACTTTAACCTCCACGTGTTTTACACGGGAGTAACTGACAGAAGAAAGAAGGATGACGTTCTAGTGTCAGAGCTGGGACACTCACACTGGGCGGGTTCGGTCCGGTAGTTGGGGAATTCTGTTCGGGTTCAAACATTCAAACTAACCACCGCTCAACGCGCTCAGCCCTTCCTCGATTCAAACCGCGCTCTGAGTTTGGCGTTATTTAATTGGATCTTTCTGAGTTCTCGCGAGAATGGGCAACCAATTGCAGCGGCGCGAAGTCAAACTAAACCGTTTCCTTCAAGAACAGCGACGTGTTTTCATGACTGACTACTATGGCAAGCCGATCGGATCACAATACGCCCACTTTTGAACACGTTCTGGTATTTAACGGCGTCTAAATCGCCGTTTTTAAACTCAAAACGCCGAAAAAAGCGGCGTAAATCCCTTCAGAACGCCGTACGGAACGCCGTTTTCATGGTGTGTTTCAGAACGGCGTAAAAAACGACGTTTTTCTGGTCATTGAACGCCGCATTGAACGCCGCTCTGAGACACCCAGAACGCGTTCTCAGAGCGCGTTCTGGGTGTCTCAGAACGCGTTCTGAGGACGCGTTCTGTGTTGTCAGAGCGCGCTCTGAGGACGCGTTCTGACAACACAGAACGCCGTTTTTTACGTAAAAAACGGCGTTCTGTGACTTTTCAGACGGCGTAAATAACGCCGTTTTATTTTTCATTATGCAGGCCACTCCCAAAGGTTTTCTCTGCCACTTATTTTAAACTTTGATCGTCCAATCCATGAAGAGAAAATACAGACAGCACTAGTTCATCCTAGATGCTATTTCCTGATTTCCTGAAGATGCTACTTTATGCTTCAAATCACCAAAGTTACCTAATCTATAGTGCTGATTGTTGTATTGGCTCATGTTAAACATCCTTTACCATTGCTACTAGCATTGATATTAATAAAATAAAGACAATGACACGATCTGTCCTTAATAAAGAAATGTAACACCAACCACACGGACTGATGTGATGTTTGGAGTCAGACTTGTATCAGTAGCATACATTCGCCACTAGGTGGCACCCACCCACATGTAAACTAAAAGCAACGGGGAATTTTTCAAAGTGGGTATTTGCAATCTCCTGTTTAGTTGTTAGGAATGAAAAATGACCTTCATCATATGTCAATTTTCTGATTATATGTTAAATAAGAATAAATTTATAAAATACCTCATGGAATTAACATGTTCTTTACATATTTTGATCAGAAATTCAAGATTCAATATTGTTTAATTGTCATTGCACAGCTGTACAACAAAATTGCCTTTACACTCACTATAGACAGCTCACATAAGGAGGTAGTAAAATATAAGTAAAATAACAAGACTAAATGTTATGTCACACGCACAGACTCACACACACACACACACAGTCAGTTTAAGGTGCACAGATATGAATATAAAAGTAAACATGGTAATAAGACAGTCTAAAATATTAAGTGAAATACAGGTAAACATGTGGTAAATGTAAACAGTCACATGTTGAGGTATCAGGATTAACTAACTAAATGTAAAGGTGCTGTAGTGCACTGATTGTCCCACAGAATCACTGTATGCATGACCTACTGGCATCAACATACACTTAAGTGATGGCTCTTGCATAAAAGCTGTTTAACAGAGTAGTGGTGCATGTTTTTATTGTCCTGTATCGTTTGCCAGATGGAAGATGTTTAAGTAGATGGTTGGCAGGGTGGGTTGAGGATGTTTGAGGTTTTCCGAAGGCAGTGAGTGGTGAAGATGTGATCCAGGGCAGGCAGGCGTGTGTTTGTTGTTTTCTCTGCAGCTTTGATCACTCTGAGTGTACGCTGTACCATAGCGGTCTGTAGAATGAGCACATGGCTGTTACTTGTTGGTGCTGTAGCTGGAGTTGTGGTTCCACGTCGTCACCTCCGAAGCTGTTGAGCTCTTCAGCCAGTCTGGCTTTGTTGCTGGATGGTGAGTTGGTGCTGGTCTGATTTGTGATGCGCCGTATCCCTTGCCATGCACGTCGTGGGTCTAAGTTGTCAAAGTGGCTCTCAATCCTCATCCTGTCAGCCATCTTGGCCTCTCTGATGCCCCTCTTCAGCTCTGACCTGGCAGCTCTGTATTGTTGAGCATCACCAGACCTGAAAGCCTTGAGAAGGAAACTGATGTTTTTGGTTCATCCACGGCTTGCTGTTGTGGAAGGTGCAGATTTTCTTTGTTGTAGTAACAGTATCCATGCAGTGTTTTATGTCAGAGAAACCTCAGGAAGTGTAGGTCTTGATGTTTTCATCTTTGAAAATGGACCAGTTGGTAATATCAAAGCAGTCCTTTAGCTGTTCTGATGCTCCTTCAGGTCATGCCCAAATCACTCTAGTCTCTCACTTTTCTGATGAGTGGTGTGTATACTGCAGTTAAAAACAGGGAGATGTGGTCAGACTGGCCTAGGTGGGGGTAAAACCCTGCTTAATATTGCTGTAAACATGATCAAGTCCATTTTCACCTCAAACTTGAGACCATCAAACCACATTACTAGTGTAGAAACTACTGAAGTTTCCNAAATGACCCACACTTGGCTGCGCAGTGGTTAGCGCTGTTGTCTTCCTGTTAAAAGGGAGTTTTCCTCTCCACAGTCACCACATGCTTGCTTAGTATGAGAATTGTAAAGACTCCGACACTAGTCAGTGACTCAATGCAATCTGCTGGGTTCCTTAAATAGGAAACTTTTTACTGATTGGCTTAATGAACTGAACTGAATTGGAAAGTTTACTTTGTGAAGTGATTTGGCGCTATATAAATAAATTGAATTGAATTGCAGCAAGGAGGTCCTGGGCTCACATCCCAGCCTGGAGTCTCTCTGCATGGAGTTTGCATGTTCTCCCTGTGCACATGTGGGTTCTCTCCAGGTACTCCGGCCTCCTCCCACAGTCCAAAAACATGACTGTCAGGTTGATTGGTCTCTCTAAATTATCCTTAGGTGTGTGTGCATGGTTGTTAGTCCTGTTTGTCTCTGTGTTGCCCTGCGATGGAGTGGCAACCTGTCCAGGGTGTACCCCGACTGCATGCCCTGAAGACTGCTGGAGATGGGCACCAACCCCCCGCGACCTTGCATGGATTACCGGGTATAGATGATGGATGGATAGATGATCCACACTTGTATAGGGCCTTTCAGAGTCAGAGGACTCCATAAATGCTTTACACTACAGTGTATCATTCATCCATTCACACACACATTCACACACTGGTGATGATGAGCTATGGTGTAGCCGCAGTTTCCCTGGGGCGCACTGACAGAGGCAAGGCTTCCGAGAACAGGCGCCACCAAATCAGCCTTTGGCTAGAAAATCTCTGTACAAAACAACGGCTGCATTGTTCTTCCACGTGTGTCTTTTTGTGCTCCTCAATCAAATAAACCTAGACTAAACAGATTTTACTGTTTGTCTTTTTCTGGAGATGTAAAGATGCAATAAATATATTTTGAATATACCGTAGTGAATTCTTGAAGTCACTTACAGTAATGCACCTTATTAAAGTCTTTTTTTTACATTTCTGCAAGCTGGGCTTCAAGCCAATGTGAACCTGAAAGACTTACCATCAAACAGTCAGTCTCAGGTGAGTAACCCGAGACTGCAGTGTTGATTTGTTACCCTGGGACGTCGCAAAGCATGAATGCTAACACTTTCTGCAGCAGCTTTTTCCTCTAAAATAGTTCTTCAGATTACCGATGCATCACAAGACTAAAGTCTTGCAACATACCTCTGAGCTTAGATGGATGATGATGATCGTCATTGAAACACTAAAAATAGAAAATCATTTGTTAGTTGTTTTTTTTTCACTGGGAATTTGGATCACATGACTATTTTCGTCAACATAAGAACATAGTAAACATGCCGGCACGTCTGCACTCAGTTTGCCCAACAGGACAGGGTGGATTATGCTGCTCATGACGAAAAGCTCACTGTGTTTCCTGAAAAGATCTTTATCTGTGAAATGTGTCACTGCAGGAATTTTCTCCCTCTTTCATGAGGAAGCAACACATCACCTCAGCACGTCACTATTTATTTTACAAATAAATAAATCCATCCGTCCGTCTGTTTTCCTCCGCTTATCCAGAGTCAGGTCGCAGGGGCAGCAGCCTAAGCAGAGAGGCCCAGGCTTCCCTCTCCCCAGCCACTTGGGCCAGCTCCTCCGGAGGAATCCCAACCGAGAAACATAGTCCCTCCAGCGTGTCCTGGGTCTTCCTTTGGGTCTTCTCCAAGTTGGACATGCCTGAAAAACCTCACCAGGGAGGCGTCCAGGAGGCATCTTAGCCAGATGCCTGAACCACCTCAACTGGCTCCTCTCGATGTGGAGGAGCAGCTACTCCGAGCCCCTCCCGGATGACCAGAAGAACTAGATCATGGATACAAGCAACCAAAATGAGTTTTCTCCACAAGGTGTCTGGACTCTCCCTTAGAGATAGGGTGAGAAGCTCAGTCATCCAGGAGGGACTCGCCTCCCTGGTGAGGTTTTCCGAAGGCAGTGAGTGGTGAAGATGTGATCCAGGGCAGGCAGGCGTGTGTTTGTTGTTTTCTCTGCAGCTTTGATCACTCTGAGTGTACGCTGTACCATAGCGGTCTGTAGAATGAGCACATGGCTGTTACTTGTTGGTGCTGTAGCTGGAGTTGTGGTTCCACGTCGTCACCTCCGAAGCTGTTGAGCTCTTCAGCCAGTCTGGCTTTGTTGCTGGATGGTGAGTTGGTGCTGGTCTGATTTGTGATGCGCCGTATCCCTTGCCATGCACGTCGTGGGTCTAAGTTGTCAAAGTGGCTCTCAATCCTCATCCTGTCAGCCATCTTGGCCTCTCTGATGCCCCTCTTCAGCTCTGACCTGGCAGCTCTGTATTGTTGAGCATCACCAGACCTGAAAGCCTTGAGAAGGAAACTGATGTTTTTGGTTCATCCACGGCTTGCTGTTGTGGAAGGTGCAGATTTTCTTTGTTGTAGTAACAGTATCCATGCAGTGTTTTATGTCAGAGAAACCTCAGGAAGTGTAGGTCTTGATGTTTTCATCTTTGAAAATGGACCAGTTGGTAATATCAAAGCAGTCCTTTAGCTGTTCTGATGCTCCTTCAGGTCATGCCCAAATCACTCTAGTCTCTCACTTTTCTGATGAGTGGTGTGTATACTGCAGTTAAAAACAGGGAGATGTGGTCAGACTGGCCTAGGTGGGGGTAAAACCCTGCTTAATATTGCTGTAAACATGATCAAGTCCATTTTCACCTCAAACTTGAGACCATCAAACCACATTACTAGTGTAGAAACTACTGAAGTTTCCCTCACCATAATTTTCTATTTTTATACTCTATTGTCCTTACCTTAAAGGAACAGTCAGTGGGCTATTCAGTGATGAAACGTTTTTTAAAGGTATTTAGGTTTAAAAAATGAGCAACCAGTTTTCTGTAGCTAGTGGTGATCTAACAGAGGCTTTAGACAAGTGCTCTTGCTGATTGTTGTGTGTGCTCCTGTATGGCATCAAAACGGGCTCAGCTCCACATCAACTCAAAAAATTAAATTGTAAATTCAAACAAAAATTTACAACTCGAAAAAAGAGCTTGTAAAATACATTTTTTTCCACTGAACACAAATGAACCAAACTGTTCTTCCCTTAGCAAGACTGACACCATTATAAATGATTTCACTTGAGCATAACCTGTGTGGCTTCTGCTGTGGCAGCAAATCAAAGGACAGAGAGACACATGAGCCCAAGCGGGCCCAGTGGAGACAATGGAATATCCTTTCTTTGTGACCTTATATCTTTTTTGGAGGCTGCAACACATGACTAATGTTGACAAAATGGTCTTAAGGGAGGTGCACATTAAATAAAAGTGTCTGAATAATTCAAGTCTTGGTTGTTTTGGTCAGATTTTAGTATTTATTTGTTAAATGAGCACACTTTTAAGTGTGTGGGTTCTTTAGTGATCATCTATTTTATAGCATTTACACAAAAATACTGACATTTAAAAGGGGTTTTAAACTTTGAAGTCTGTAAACAGAACCAAAGGCTATGTAATACAACATGGCCTTAACTTATGATTGTGACCATGTTTGAATAGGTGACTTCAACAGGAGTGTGAATCTGGTCACAGGAGCACACAACATGATCAGCAACAGCACACGTGTAAAGCTAGCTCCTCTGTTAGATCACCACTAGCTACAGAAAACTGGTTGCTCATTTTTTAAACCTAAATACCTTTAAAAGAAAAAGGTTCCTTAACAGAATAGCCCACTGATTGTTCCTTTAAGGTAAGGACAATAGAGTATAAAAATAGAAAATTATGGTGAGGGAAACTTCAGTAGTTTCTACACTAGTAATGTGGTTTGATGGTCTCAAGTTTGAGGTGAAAATGGACTTGATCATGTTTACAGCAATATTAAGCAGGGTTTTACCCCCACCTAGGCCAGTCTGACCACATCTCCCTGTTTTTAACTGCAGTATACACACCACTCATCAGAAAAGTGAGAGACTAGAGTGATTTGGGCATGACCTGAAGGAGCATCAGAACAGCTAAAGGACTGCTTTGATATTACCAACTGGTCCATTTTCAAAGATGAAAACATCAAGACCTACACTTCCTGAGGTTTCTCTGACATAAAACACTGCATGGATACTGTTACTACAACAAAGAAAATCTGCACCTTCCACAACAGCAAGCCGTGGATGAACCAAAAACATCAGTTTCCTTCTCAAGGCTTTCAGGTCTGGTGATGCTCAACAATACAGAGCTGCCAGGTCAGAGCTGAAGAGGGGCATCAGAGAGGCCAAGATGGCTGACAGGATGAGGATTGAGAGCCACTTTGACAACTTAGACCCACGACGTGCATGGCAAGGGATACGGCGCATCACAAATCAGACCAGCACCAACTCACCATCCAGCAACAAAGCCAGACTGGCTGAAGAGCTCAACAGCTTCGGAGGTGACGACGTGGAACCACAACTCCAGCTACAGCACCAACAAGTAACAGCCATGTGCTCATTCTACAGACCGCTATGGTACAGCGTACACTCAGAGTGATCAAAGCTGCAGAGAAAACAA
>SSNS01000361.1:343965-479165 GCA_006937985.1 Aphyosemion australe
ACCAAAAACATCAGTTTCCTTCTCAAGGCTTTCAGGTCTGGTGATGCTCAACAATACAGAGCTGCCAGGTCAGAGCTGAAGAGGGGCATCAGAGAGGCCAAGATGGCTGACAGGATGAGGATTGAGAGCCACTTTGACAACTTAGACCCACGACGTGCATGGCAAGGGATACGGCGCATCACAAATCAGACCAGCACCAACTCACCATCCAGCAACAAAGCCAGACTGGCTGAAGAGCTCAACAGCTTCGGAGGTGACGACGTGGAACCACAACTCCAGCTACAGCACCAACAAGTAACAGCCATGTGCTCATTCTACAGACCGCTATGGTACAGCGTACACTCAGAGTGATCAAAGCTGCAGAGAAAACAACAAACACACGCCTGCCTGCCCTGGATCACATCTTCACCACTCACTGCCTTCTGAAAACCACAAACATCCTCAACCCACCCTGCCAACCATCTACTTAAACATCTTCCATCTGGCAAACGATACAGGACAATAAAAACATGCACCACTACGCTGTTAAACAGCTTTTATGCAAGAGCCATCACTTAAGTGAATGTTGATGCTAGTAGGTCATGCATACAGTGATTCTGTGGGACAATCAGTGCACTACAGCACCTTTACATTTAGCTAGTTAATCCTGATGCCTCAACATGTGACTGTTTACATTTACCACATGTTTACCTGTATTTCACTTAATATTTTAGACTGTCTTATTACCATGTTTACTTTTATATTCATATCTGTGCACCTTAAACTGACTGTGTGTGTGCGTGTGTGTGAGTGTGTGAGTCTGTGCGTGTGACATAAATTTTAGTCTTGTTATTTTACTTATATTTTACTACCTCCTTATGTGAGCTGTCTATAGTGAGTGTAAAGGCAATTTTGTTGTACAGCTGTGCAATGACAATTTAACAATATTGAATCTTGAATTTCTGATCAAAAATATATGATATGTAAAGAACATGTTAATTTCATTAGGTATTTTATAAATTTATTCTTATTTAACATATAATCAGAAAATTGACATATGATGAAGGTCATTTTTCATTCCTAACAACTAAACAGGAGATTGCAAATACCCACTTTGAAAAATTTCCCGTTGCTTTTAGTTTACATGTGGGTGGGTGCCCCCTAGTGGCGAATGCTACTGATACAAGTCTGACTCCAAACATCACATCAGTCCGTGTGGTTGGTGTTACATTTCTTTATTAAGGACAGATCGTGTCATTGTCTTTATTTTATTAATATCAATGCTAGTAGCAATAGTAAAGGATGTTTAACATGAGCCAATACAACAATCAGCACTATAGATTAGGTAACTTTGGTGATTTGAAGCTTAAAGTAGCATCTTCAGGAAATCAGGAAATAGCATCTAGGATGAACTAGTGCTGTCTGTATTTTCTCTTCATGGATTGGACGATCAAATTTTAAAATAAGTGGCAGAGAAAACCTTTGGGAGTGGCCTGCATAATGAAAAATAAAACGGCGTTATTTACGCCGTCTGAAAAGTCACAGAACGCCGTTTTTTACGGCGTTCTGTGTTCAGAACGCCGTAAAAAACGGCGTTCTGTGTTGTCAGAACGCGTCCTCAGAGCGCGCTCTGACAACACAGAACGCGTCCTCATAACGCGTTCTGAGACACCCAGAACGCGCTCTGAGAACGCGTTCTGGGTGTCTCAGAGCGGCGTTCAATGCGGCGTTCAATGACCAGAAAAACGTCGTTTTTTACGCCGCTCTGAAACACACCATGAAAACGGCGTTCTGAAGTGATTTACGCCGCTTTTTTCGGCGTTTTGAGTTTAAAAACGGCGATTTCGACGCCGTTAAATACCAGAACGTGTTCAAAAGTGGGCGTATTGTGATCCGATCGGCTTGCCATACGTTCTGAGACACCCAGAACGCGCTCTGAGAACGCGTTCTGGGTGTCTCAGAGCGGCGTTCAATGCGGCGTTCAATGACCAGAAAAACGTCGTTTTTTACGCCGTTCTGAAACACACCATGAAAACGGCGTTCCGTACGGCGTTCTGAAGTGATTTACGCCGCTTTTTTCGGCGTTTTGAGTTTAAAAACGGCGATTTCGACGCCGTTAAATACCAGAACGTGTTCAAAAGTGGGCGTATTGTGATCCGATCGGCTTGCCATACGTTCTGAGACACCCAGAACGCGCTCTGAGAACGCGTTCTGGGTGTCTCAGAGCGGCGTTCAATGCGGCGTTCAATGACCAGAAAAACGTCGTTTTTTACGCCGTTCTGAAACACACCATGAAAACGGCGTTCCGTACGGCGTTCTGAAGTGATTTACGCCGCTTTTTTCGGCGTTTTGAGTTTAAAAACGGCGATTTGGACGCCGTTAAATACCAGAACGTGTTCAAAAGTGGGCGTATTGTGATCCGATCGGCTTGCCATACAACTTTCTCAAAGTCACGCCACCAAAAAAAAAAAAAAAAATTTAACACGCGATCGTTCATGTCCGCTCTTTGGCACGTTCTCGACGCGCGCTGCCCCACCGGAGCTCATCAGTGCCCAGGTGACATCACCTCACTGCTGCGGGGTGCAGCGCACATTTCGCTATTTTTGCGGTGCAGATCCCAGAACTGCTTAATTCAAAAGTAGGCTAGCTCATTATGTGAAAAAGTAGGAAGTCCAGGAAGCAGTTTTTTCTGGAAAAATGAGAGGAGATACAGGAATTTAAGAGAGAGGACAGGAAAATGGTCAAATAAAAAAACTAAAAAACTACATAAAGTTCTTGAAAAGGAAAAAGTAGGTAGATTATTATCCACTACAAATGTTTAACAATATAAAGCAATGATTTATAAGAATATAATATTTATTTATTTGATAAAATTCAGATCACTTTCAAAACTCAGGTCCGCACCCACGCAGGGCCGTATCCAGGCATTTGAGGACCAAGGCAAAATGCAGGGTGGAGCCACCCCCTTCCCCCCACACACGTTTACACGCTCAGTTAATTTAAGATGGCAGCGTGCTAAGCGTACAATTTGTTGTTGCATTTATTTCATACAAATTCATTTTCTGGAGGTTCTGGCCAACTTTGGGCACTTTCATGCCCAAAGAAGGACCTGCAGAGCAAAATCTTTCTGCTTCTGCTTCGGTGTGTCTATT
Source organism: Aphyosemion australe (assembly GCA_006937985.1). Lineage (NCBI taxonomy): Eukaryota > Metazoa > Chordata > Actinopteri > Cyprinodontiformes > Nothobranchiidae > Aphyosemion > Aphyosemion australe. The sequence goes on from SSNS01000361.1 coordinate 347,097, forward strand.
TCTAAGCTACACAAGATCAGCGGAAGAGAAACGTCCACGCAAAATGTTTCACTTCCTGTAGTCAGACAGAGCAGAGATGAGTGAACCTGCAGCTGATCTAACGTTAGATAGAACATTCTCCGGATGGGCATACGCCCGTTACTTTAAGTTTGTGACGAATAAGGATATGAAGAACATTGTAGCCAAATGCTCTTTACACCTAAAGAACTGTTGTTATATCTGACTGAGATCATGGACAGCTCCTCCAGAGGTAGACTGAGACATCCCAGATGTAAAACTGAGCACTATCGTAGATCTTTCATCCCCTCTGCAGTAAGAGTGAATAACTCCTCAGTTTAAGCTGTACTGGTATCATCCTGGTACACAATAACACCAATGCAATATTCATGTGTTCTATACTTGTGCAATACCGGATTCACATTGTTGTCTGTGTCTCTTACAGTATGCTGCATAGTGTTGGTACCAAGTTTGTTTTTATCTTTTATTTGTGTTTTTTTAGTGATCTAGGATTATAATAGTAGATCACTGCCTATGTGTATATACATGTATCCTTGTTTTTTTAATTTTAATTTTTTTTTTTTTTATCTTCTTCTAATTACCCTTTGAGTGATGGTGCTGCTGTGACAAGTGAATTTCCCCACTGAGGGATCAATAAAGTCTATTCTATTCTATTCTATTCTATTCTATTCTATTTTAACCACAACCCCTAGCCCAGTTTGATAACACATCACCTTCTACTGGATGTCTAATGAGCTACTTGAGCGTCATGAGCTACATTTAGATTCCCAAATCCATATTATTTTGGTGAAAGTAACTTAAAGTAGTGTAATGCCTTACATTTTAAAATGAGTAATATTGTAATGTAATGAATTACTTTAAAATGTGAGTAACAAGTAATAAATAATGCATTACAGTTTTGAAGTAACTTGCCCAACACTGCCAGCCACCGACTGAGAAATGATGTCAGACCTTTGGGGTATGAGTCTTTTTTTTTTTGATTGAAAAATATTTAATTAGGGACTCCTATGAATGACTTAAATTTTCTGAAATTCTTCCCAACAGCCAGACAACTGAGCATGTTCCACATGATACAGTCACTGAAAAGCGACGTGAAGCAGGGTTTTGCGACGCTCTATAGCATGCTGAGCAAGCAAAACACACCTGCCCCTGAAACTGAAACACAGATCCCTGTCCAGTTTCCATTGAGTACGATGGAGGAAGTTGACAGTTTTGAGTGCTGGCTCAAAGATCCAGCAAATGTTCATTTGAAGCAGAGATTGGTGAGCTTTCTCTTCCACATAACTTATTTGTTCTTTTCCTAGTACATACGTACAAGATGGGGACACTCATTTCCATTCTATTCGTTTTTAGACTTCCTGTCTGGCAGTGATCGGGGGCCATGTCATCAAAACGTGTAACATGGAATGTCCTGGCCCACATATTCCATGATGATGTCGGAAAGTGGATAAACTGGAAAGGTGTCAATGGGAAAAAGTCGTTCAGCCAGATAACAAAGAGCTTGCGCCTGTGTAAGTATAGATTTAAATTTTTGAGAACAGACTAGATAAAAATGAATTAGACTTTGGCAGGGAATAGTTGCCAAAACCAGACAGTGCCGGGTGTACTATACTTGAGTCCTAAAAAGAATCCTCTTTGTTTGCAGGTTCTGTACAAAGAAATCCAGTTGGCCGTGTCTGCACAGAAACTGATATCATCACACACGCGATCCGCTGGTTCAACTTGGCTGCAGATAGGGGCGTCGTAAGGAGACGTCCTGGGTTGCAAGAGGCTCAACCAGCTGACGACAACGCATCATTTTAGGAACCTTCATGGAGGTCTCATTTTTAAATCCATGCAAAACCATCTCTATTCCCAGCAAACTACAACCAAAGAACTGTTTACAATCCTGAAAGTAATCTCTGTACTGGACTCTTGCCTAACTATGAGCAAAACCTGCACATTGGACTTGTGTAATTTAAATATTTATAATCCCGCTATTATGTTTGCACATTGGATGGAGTAATAATCCCTCTGATATCTTGGCTTTATGTAACTGCCATAAGTTTCATGTCTTGATTTGCCCATTTACTCAGTATATGGAACTAAATTGTATTCACTCCTGCTGCTGCTATTATTTGCAATTGTATCTACCTCATTTGCACGCTGAATGTTCCGGTTGTAATTTTTAACCATAGCCAAAAAATGGCTATGGTCAAATAGGGCAGGGGTTCCCAAATTGGGGGTCGGGACCCCCAAGGGGGTCCCCACAATTTTGTCTTATCTGAGGTTGTGAGGTTAGCAAGATTTTATTTGTAAAAATTACATTCATAAAATTCCAATAACACCCTACCGTATAATCAGAACTCCATATAAAAGTTATAACTCTGTATGTCTGTATGAAGTTTGTAAATTATCGCATTTAAAGTAGGTATGTGTGAAGTAGTTGGGTTTGGGGGTCCTGGCTTGTCTTGGACACGAGGAAGGGGGTCCTCAAAGAAATTGTTTCGGGAACCCCTGAAATAGGGTATGTGAGCACGGCACGGGATAATGGTCATGAGTAAAGGACTAAGTGATCGGGCCAAAGAGCAAGAACATGATTTAGATGCTCTACCTGGCGTGAGTGAATGTAGAGATTAGACTCCATTCTTGTATACATGTAGTAATGTAAAACTCTCGACAGTCTAATTCTAATACGTGTGTATATTTATTATATTGTAATGTAAAACTTAGCCTAATCTTAGATACGGGCAGAAAAATATTAAAACTCAAACACGGATGTAAATAGTAACCTTGCAATGTACTCTCTTAATTTGTAACTGTTAGGATCCCATCAGTTTTGACTTTGGTTTCCCTCATTGTTTTCTGTTTTAGTGTCACCCGTAGGTTTGTTCTGGATCCAAGGGAGGACAAACACTCATAAAACCAGACAGGAGTTTTGCAAAATAAGGAGGCAATTTATTTAAAAACAGTCTACCATGTCCAAAAGGTCTCTAAAAAAACCCGTTCTAAAAATTGTCCTCCAACAGCATTCTACACCGGCCACCAGTCCGATCGTCAATGGGATCCCTCCTGCAGGGCTGTCAAACCCAGCAGACACTCCGCCGCTCCGCACTGGCTGCAGCCCGGCGCGCTCCTCTTTCTTGGCCCTGCGTCTCCGCAGTGCCTCCTTCCTCTGGTACAACCCACTTGCTCTGCAGCGCCTCCGTCCAGTATCTGTCTTGCTTCTCTCCTCTGCAGCTCCCTGGCACAGCTGCTCTCCCGGGGCACGCCACCCACCTCGACCCAAGCCCTCTACCCGGACACAGGTACCAGCACTGCGCCGCTTATATGTGCGGAGGGAGGGCCACCCACACTCCTCCGCACTCGGCCGCCTGTCCATCTCCCGGGACCGTGCTCCAGGTACCAATCTGCGCTTCGGGGGTGGTGGTGGTGGTGGTGGTTGTGGGGGGGTGTTGGGCGCACTTGCCCCCTGTGGAGGCCTCGCCGTCCAGGGCGCACCTCTTACTAGCCGTCTGCTTCCTTTCGTTCCCCTGTCGTCTCTCCCGTCAGTCTTCCTCCAGCTCCCCTTTATTTTAGGCAAGGCAAGGCAGCTTTATTTGTATAGCACATTTCAAACATGGAGGCAATTCAATGTGCTTTACAGAGCAGGAGCAACAAAAGCATTAATCAAAATACACAAAGAAATAATTCAGACAATTAGATAAAAGGCATAGTCAAAAAAGTTTAGCAGTAAACAGTGCAGAAGGAGCAGCATAAGAAACATTCAATCATAAGCTAATGAATACATGAAGGCTTTTAATTTTAATTTAAAAGTTACTAGAGTTGGGGCCTGTTTGAGGTCATAAGGAAGCTGATTCCATCTATGAGCAGCATAGTGACTAAAAGCAGCTTCTCCCTGTCTGGTTCTGACCCGAGGTTCTACCAGCTGACTGCTGTCTAGGGATCTGAGAGCCCTGCTAGGTGTAGATACTGGAAGGCGATCCAACATGTACTTAGGCCCCATACCATTGAGTGATTTATAGACTAGTAGAAGCACTTTAAAATTGATTCTGTAGTTTACTGGTAACCAGTGCAGAGTTTTTAGAACGGGGGTGATGTGCTCAGTTCTCGTTAGGACCCTAGCAGCAGCATTCTGAATAAGCTGCAGTTGTTTTACAGCTGTTTTTGGAAGCCCAGTCAGAAGGCCGTTGCAATAATCTAGTCTGCTGGAGATGAACGCATGCATTAGTTTCTCTAGGTCTTGTTTCGACATGAGACCTCTGAGTCTTGCTAATTGATGGAGATGATAAAATGCTGATCTGATTATAGGCTTAATGTGACCAGTGAAGCTCAGGTCTGAGTCAATGGTAACACCAAGGTTGAAAAAGGATGCAAACTCATTACATTTAGTTTGGGACTTGAAATCAGGGGCTAACTGTGTTGGTTGGTTAGTTAGCCTCTCAATAGTGGCAAACAGAACACGGGAATTGTTGATATTATCACTTATGACTTTGGAGAAAAAGGCTTGTCTCGCCTTTTTTAATTCAGAGTTGTAGGTGTGGAGCTGCAGTCTGTAGGCCTCATAATGATCGGGCAGGCTACTTTTCCTCCATTTACGCTCAGCTTTGCGGCATTCTCGCTTTTGGTTTGTAACAGATTTAGTGAACCTCCATGGAGCATTTCGTTTCCTAGAGATGAACTTGGACTTTTCTGGGGCAATGGTGTCAAGAATCTCTAGAGATTTGCGGTTGAAATGATTTAGAAGGGAATCAGCACAGTTGGTTGTTAGACTCATTGACATATTCATAAGATCACTAGTCCATTAACCACACCTGTGGGAGGGCAGCTGATCGTCCCACTCCCCTCCCCGCTCTGCAGCCAGTCCAGTGTCTCTAGGGAGTTTCACAATGGGGGAAAAGCAAAACATACACTTAGATTAAATAAAATTATAAAAATCAAGCATGCAAATTAAAAACACAATTCCCACTGTGTGACATCAGTATTAGGTTTTTTCCCTTCCACATAGTTTTCTCCCCTGTTTACATTATTATCATTCATTCATTCTGTTTTTTGTTTTTTTTTTAAATGGGAATTGCATTGACATGTGCCTACATGTTTGAATCTTGAATAGTGTGGTGGTGTGATTCAGATGGTAACATAAGTAGCACATTTGGAAAAAATGAGTACATATCACGCTGGTGCTGCTGTAACCGTATTTCCCCCATGTGGACTAGTAATGGGTATTATATTTTAAGAATATTGCATTTCCAGTTAAAAGGTGGAAAGTGTAGAGGGTTGACAAATTTAGTGTAGATTAGATCGCTGTATGCTTTGGCACATCAGACCCATACAGGTCAGAGGGTATATATATATATATATATATATATATATATATACACACACACACACACACACACACACATATGTGGCTACGAATGGGTGGCCTGGGGGTGGAGAGAAATGATCTACATCAAGGACGAACCCGTTCTGGATCCAAAACGGATTTGTTTTGGACCCGGCCGCTCAGGACTAGACTGGATCTGACTACATCCGGCCCGGACCCTATCTGGATACGTTCCGGACTCCACGCGGTGCTTATAGTGACCCCACAGCGGATCCGTTTTGCTGATCAGTTCCGGAGTCTACGGTGGACCAAGGTTTGCTTTGCAGAATGAGTAAAGGATGACCTGTTGCGGTATAGAAACCTAATCCTTGACTTGACTTTAGAGAGTAATGAGTTAATGTGAATGTCAAATGAAAGTGTGCTGTCAAGCCAGATACTTATAGGAACTGACATGTTGTAGTTCTGTACCATCCAGGGAAACAATTCTAGAGTGGCAAGTTAGGGTTGAAGATCATGAACTTTGTTTTACTTGTGTTTAAATGAAGGTGAAGGTTGGAGAAGGCATGTTGAAGACAATTAAAGTTGTGCTGCAAGGAGGACAAAGCTGCATTCAAAGAAGAACTGCATGCATATAAAATGGTGTCGTCCGCATATAAATGTATATGAGAACTGTCAACAGCATGAATAATGTTATTGATATAGATTTTGAATAAGGTTGGGCCCAGTATTGACCCTTGAGGAATGCCCATAGTAAGAGGTAGAGGAGCAGATTGGTAACCCTCTGTTCTCACTGTTTGTGTACGGTCTAAGACATAACTTCTAAACCATGCCACGGATGCCTGAGAAAGTCCTATATGTTTGAGCCTGCTAAGTAAGATGTTATGGTCTACAGAGTCAAAGGCTTTAGCCAAGTCAACAAACACAGCTACACAATATTCCTTATTGTCAATGGCACAGATGTCATTTAGCACTTTAAGTGTTGCAGAGACACATCCATGGCCAGTTCTGAAGCAAGACTGCATGGGGGTAATAATACTGCTGGATTCCAGATAGTGAGTTAGCTGTTTGTTGACTAACTTTTCAAGGACTTTAGAGAGGCAAGGCAAGATAGAGATAGGCCTATAACAGCTTAGGTCTGAATGATCTCCCCCTTTAAAAAGTGGAGTCACAGATGCAAATTTCCAGTCCAGCGGAAATGCAGCAGTTTGTATGGACAGATTAAATAGATGGGTAATAGGTGCAGCAATAACATGTGCTGCAATTTTCAGAAAGAAAGGGTGAAGAGTATCTAGTCCGGCTGATTTATGAGGATCTAACCTGAGTAACTCGTCAAGTAACTCATCTACCTGAAACAACTGAATGGAGAAACAGGAATTGGTTGCGAGGAGGGAATCATTGCATATAGCTGAGTGGAGGTCAGAGACCCCAGAGACAGGTGAAGCTGTAGCAAGGGCACGACCAGACTTGATAAAGTGATTATTGAAGGAATTTACCATTTTAGTTTTATCTGAGACAACAATGCCCTCATTTGATTGCATTTGGCAGGTGTGAGGACTTACTGGTGTTTTCCATAGTCTTGACAGTCTGCCAGAACCTTTTGGGGTCAGAACTACTCATCAGAAACTGGTTCTTATAGTATTCAGATTTTGCTTTTCTGATTGACTGGGTACATTTGCCCAAGCACGTAGTTAAATGCACATGTTCCTCCACAAGGTATAACAAAGGGTGGAGGGGCTGTGCTGCAGTCTTGGGGCTCATAAGGAACTTTTACAAAACTACACAATACTGAAATAACGTCACAGATTTTAACTCAAATAGTAACAAAAGGAACCAAAACTCAGGACTTGACTCAAGACGTGTTAGACTGACAGACACAGGAACAACTTAAATAGTGGCTGATCAGACCACTGTCACACAGTAAGGTGGGGAGACATCAATTAATACAGAACATAAGTAAACAACACATAAAATACACTTACTAATCAGTCCATTATGTTTTGGTAACTAAAGAAGAAATACATTTTACTATCAAAATCAATTATCTACAACAGATAATAACTAAATACACAAACAACTAGAACCTCTTCTCCCCTTGAGAATTGGTATGACCCAATAGGGCTGATTAGGCCAAGGAAGGAGATCTGCTACAGCTGGGCTCCCTCTGTGTGGTGCTCCAGCAGCAGCTCCAAGGCCACCGGTTACTCAAAGAAAACATATTAGTCCACAGAAACAAAAACCAAACACTCAAAACGAACAAACATTACCAGACAGCCATTCTTCTGAGGTGTGACAGCAAGGACAGCTGCCACGTGGTCCCTTGAAAGATTTGGTGGATTTTCAGGAAGGACTGGCTGCTGAAAATTGCTCCAAACCTAAAAAAACACTTCAGCCCAGTCATTTTGACAAAATGAAGGTGCAGCCTGCAATGAATTTCTTCAGTCAGTCAGCAAGCTCAGGTCTAAAATACACGGTGGAACAGAGCAGCGACCCACCTGACAACAGCATGGTTGCTGGAGTAGGTGAACCACTGGTCTGAAAATAGATGCATGTAAACTAATAAAGATAAAATGATTTTCTGTTCTCCAATGCCAGCTGTTTGCTTGCATTTCCGTGTCACGTGACTTTACGTACCATTGCTACAGCCTTGCTGTCCTGAACATGACATATCCCGACAATTAAATGGAAAACAATGCAATGCAGCATTTAAAAAGTATATAAGAGTGTTTAATAGTTGAATAGTTCATTGCAATTTATTTTATAAGGTCTTAAAAAGTCTTGAATTTAATTTTGAGATCCCTGTATATACCCTGGGAGGCAGCAGCCTAAGTGGAGGGGCCCAGACGTTCCTCTGCACAGCCACTTGGGCCAGCTCCTTCAGGGGAATCCAAAGGTGTTCCCAGTTAATAAAAGAAACTGAAAAATGTCAAATATGAACTTGTAATAAATCTTGTTGCATTTATCACACTGTTGGATTAACTTTATAAAATGTTCTCTGGCCCCGTCTGGCCACCCTTATCAAAATTTTCTGGGGGTGCCTCTGGCTGTTAAGTCAAGTTAGGACATATCTCTCATCTGTTTAAAATGTGTATAATTTAATTGCACTTTAATTCAAAGCTGATTATGATTTAGACCTATTTTTGGCTAGTTTCCATTTGCCTAGAATAGGAACAGACCTGCTGCACACAGCTGGGCAAAATTGTGCAGTTTTTTTCAACTTTATTTATAAATTTTTCAAATAATACAAATAATTACAAATACAAAATAGGTTGTATGTGAACTAGGGGTGGGAATTTAATGCATTAATTATGATTAATGAATTAGAAAAAAATAACTCGTTGAAAAAATTTACGCATTTAACCCTTTGGGCCCATGGGGCCCTCGGGGGCTTTGAAGTTTAGTAGCAAAATAGGCCTACATGCTCTACATATCAATATATATCATCAAGCTGCACCTCTAAATGAACTTCAGAACCTTGGCTACAAGACCATGTAAACCTTTTCTATGTGCTCCAAACAACTACAATCAAATGAGTGATTGGAAATTCCTCTTCATGTGTGTTTTTGCCTGCATTTCTGTCTCTCTGTTTCTTACCTTTGATTTTCACCTTGAAAAGTTTTTTTATCCAGACTTTCTTATTGTTTACTGTTAGCCCTACCTCTTGTGTCACTCAAAACAGTTTAGATGGAAAACAGTCATTTTCGCAAAAAAAAAACAGGCTTCGAAGTTAAACATCCAGTGGGACATTTCTCTTTCCTGGTTCTCCTCTGGTAGGTTTCCAGCTGCTTTTAAAAATGCAGTTGTTCAGCCGCTATTAATGAAACCAGGGGCCTCATTTATCAACCGTACTTACGTACAGATCTGTGCGTATTTCGTGCGTGGGAACGATTTTACGCATTGTGTGGTATTTACCAATTTGTACTTGTGCGTGAAATTGTTCCTAAATATAAGAACAGCTCAGACCATGCGTAGGAACAGCATCTAGTGGCAGAATGAGGGAACAACAATTCTGAAGGTCTCAGTGATCCACGCGTGTTCCTCATCCACTAATCATTTTACCCAATAAATATTTATGTCAGTGGAAAAACAGCTGAGTCACATTATTATTGCTAAAACACCCGTGACCCACGGGAATCTGACATTGTAGAATGGCTGATTTCGTGTTATTTTGTAATCACTATGTTTACTCTTCCCTTTTTTGTAATGTTTTAAATCATTTTGAATTTATTTATTATATTTTAATTTAATTATTTTGTCCTTGTGAAGCGCATCGTGATTTTGCTTGAGATGTGCTATAAAAGATCGTTTCTTATTCTTATTATTATTATTGGAGGATGTAGCAGAGCAGAGTATACTCCGGAGGGAACAGCTCTTCCTTGAGCGCAGCGCACTGATCCGATTCCAGTCCAGATTCTACTTTACAAGTAAAACAACCCTCCAGACCCTCTCTGCTCCCCGATCATACACGCGTTATCAAGTGTCCAGTGTTTCGATCTCACTGTCAATAAAGTTTTTCTTTTTTGTCCCGGAAGAACCCAGGGAATCCCCTCCCGACTTGAGGACGTAGTGTGACCAAATATGGTTCATGGAAGGCGTTTCTGTATGTAAATGACGGTAAATGGACACGAGCACATTGGTACACACAGGTGGGATTTATCATCAGACGATTGCGAAGGAACATGCATACGAGAGGCCACCGCATGTTTCATAAATCAGGACATTGACTGTTCGTACACACATTCTAAATTTCATCTGTAGGAGGGAATATAGGAACGTTTCTACGAACGTTTGATAAATGACCAGTCCGACTGTGCCAATTATCGCCCGATCTCTAAACTCCCATTCATCTCAAAAGTAATTGAGAAACTGGTTCTCACACAGCTTACCTCTCACCTTGATGGTAATGGGCTTCTTGACCCTTTTCAATCAGGCTTCAGACGTAATTACAGCACAGAATCAGCACACATTCGGGTCCTAAATGATATCCTCATTCTAACTGACTCTGGCTCCCATGTGCTGTTACTGTTACTTGACCTGACCGCAGCATTCGACACTGTAGACCACACCATCCTACTTCACAGGCTTGAATCATGGGTGGGTGTGACCGGTACTGCCCTCGACTGGTTTAAGTCTTACCTTAATGATCGGTGTTTTAGTGTCCATATAGAAGACTGCTCTTCTCCCAATGTCCCACTTCCATGGGGAGTGCCACAGGGCTCCATCCTGGGTCCTCTACTCTTTTCAGTGTACATGCTATCACTCGGTAAAATTCTAGCAAGTCACGGGGTTAACTACCACTTCTATGCAGATGATTGCCAGATCTACCTTCAAATCAGCCAACAGCACTCAATTTCTGCATTGTCAGAATGCCTCTCTGAGGTCAAATTGTGGCTTTCTCAAAACTGCTTACGGTTAAATGACAGCAAAACAGATGCCATACTTTTTAGCCTTACTAACACAACTGGCTCTCCAGGTGTCCCAACGCTCCCTTCACTCAATCTTAAATCATGTGTCACTAGCCTGGGTGTGAAACTGGACTCTGACCTCTCAATGACTTCACAAGTAAACGCCACTGTCAGGTCCTGCTTTTTCCTACTCCGCCGCATCACACGTCTTACATCAATCCTCAAACGCCCGCATCTGGAGTCCGTCATTCATGCATTCATCACTTCCCGTCTGGACTACGCAAATTCTGTCCTGAATGGGATTAATGCTTCTGCCCTAAGCAGACTACAGAAGGTTCAAAATGCTGCGGCCAGATTTTTAACTAACACCAACAGACGAATGCACATCTCACCTATTCTTGCAGATTTACACTGGCTCCCGGTCAAATTTAGGATTCATTTCAAAGTCTTGTTATATGTATACAAGGCTTTGAATTGACCATCTCCATCCTATCTGGCGGACCTGCTGTCTCCGTTTGTTCCCACTCGTCCCCTTCGTTCAGCAGATCATCTGCTGCTGGTTGTTCCAAAGGTCCGGTATAAATCACGTGAAGAGCGTGTCTTCTCTCATGCAGCCCCCAAGCTCTGGAACACTCTGCCCCTCCATGTGCGTTTGGCTCCCTCGGTCAGTAGGTTCAAGACGGCACTTAAAACTCACTTTTTCAGCCTTGCCTTCCCTCCGTGACAATTTACATGAAAATCCAGCACTAGTTTTACTTTTCTTAATTTAGTTTATATGATTCAGTAGCTCACTTTTTAACACCTTGCACTATCTTGTAGCTTTTTTGATTTTATATGTGCTATTTTAATTGGTTTTTATCACTTGCTGCGTTATTTTTTACTCTGCTGTTACTTTTAACTTGTTCTCTTGGTCTGTTAGTTTTTAGTAGGAATTTTTATCCGTGATTTTGTGCTATGTTTTTGTGTATGACCTGATTTCCATGATTTCATTATGTTTTGTTGATATGTTTGAGCATTTGGCTCTTTTTTGTACAGCACTTTGGTTAGCTGCCATGCTGTTTTTAAATGGTGCTTTATAAATAAATTGGTATGGTTTGTGTATGTCCGTGTTATGACAAGTTTCATTGGCTGACTGAACTGTCAATCTAGTTTTGGTGAGTAACACTTAATTCTGTTGGCCCTAATGATCCAAAAGTGGTGTCAATCATCCAAATTGACCAATCAGTAATGGAGATAGAAGGCTGCGTAGGGAAGCTTCTGGAATAGCTCCAGCCTATGCCAGAAGCGTTTTTGACGCCCAGCAGCAGTTCATAACAACTTTATTTCCTGTTTTGAATTGAAATACAATTTTAAAGCATTTTTAGAAATTAAAAGAGCTTGACTTTACAATAATAATAATGCCCATGTCTATCGTTTGATTCTTTGCCTCATTATTTCTTGAACGATTAAAATGTGATTAATCAAGATTAATTAAATACAAAGCCTCTAATTAGTTAGTGGCTATGAAACGTGGCCAGATGAAGTCAGGGTAGCGGATCTGTGTGGCGCCAAAACTTCCTGAAACGTCACCTGACTGTGGCGGAGCCGGTTCTGGGAGAGCTAAACCCTTGCAGTCAGCCCATGCTGAGCTGAAGCAGCGCTCTGATGGCTGGGAGAGGAGCAGAGGAGGAATGCAGGGTTCTTGAGGGTCATCCTGGAGGTGGCCTATCGTCGACCTCCAGACATTCCAGGAGGGATGTGTTAGCATTAAGTTTAGGGTTTCCAGCCTCACCATCATCATCATTCCTATCTTTGATCCGGGTGGAGTCACCTGACTCCTCCCCAGCACCAAAAACTGGAGCGCCATGTCCAGCGGGAACGTCTCAGCCACCAAGAAGATGTCATTGGAGGCAGATGTGACAAAGTTCACATGGCGGAGCTTCTCAGTCAGTGGTGGAGCGATACAGAAGGGCAAGAGCCCTGAGACATACCTTATATTTGGCGTGGAGGTCGCTGTTCATGATGTAGTCCGCTCGGCAGGAAGGGGAAGTCCAGACCGCATCACTGGACATGGTGAGTGAAAGGATAATTTGCCCTTATGCCTGCTGCACACTGAAAGCATCAGCGGCGCGGAACGGTTTACTCGTGATTTTTGCTGCTTGCCAGTGCACACCGGGAGAATCTCAGCCGCGAAGTGGCTTCACCGCCGTGCTCCTTGCTGGTCACACAAAATTCCTTGAGACTTCCGCCATCCTCCTCACTTGACTCGCGAGATCACAAGATCCCTCGAGACTTCAAAGGTCACGGTTTGTTTATGTCATCCGCCATTAAACCAAAAAGAAGGAACTCACTTGTGACATTGCTGTTTGATGTCATATATAATGTTGTTCCTCTCCACTGCCAGGATTAAAGCCATGAAAAACACACCGCTGCACTTCTCCAACGATGCGGTAAGTAAATAAGCCGTGAGGTCACACGTATAGACGTAATCTACATAGATATGAAATTGCATCGCTGAAATTATTTTGAAAATTACCGGGCATTTTACACTGAAACCGAGTGTGATTTCCTGTTTAGCCCTATGTTAACTGCGGAAATTGACGTATCCCAGAAGCGGCACGCGGCAAAAATAGAACCCGATCCTATCTTTTCTGGGACGCGTCTGAAAGTTGCAGCGTTGCGGCTGATTTGTGACACCCCCATAGACTATAATGGATTCTATTTGAAGCAGCGACGTTCCGCTGCCGTTCCGCGCCGCTGATGCTTTCAGTGTGCAGTAGGCTTTAGTGTTAGAATATTTGCTCGAGTGCATAGCATGAAGAGACAATGGGAGACAAAAGATGGGCTTGCGCCCCTTTTATACTGGAGCAGGCTCCGCCCAGTAGGCGGGCATATATTAAAAGCTCTTCAGTAAGTGGCTAACCCGAGAATCTGCTTACCTAATAGCAGCTTAAAGGGCAAAGCCTATATGAAATACAGTACCTATTTCATGCAAAGAACTTCACCAACATGTTTTGTAAAGCTCTATTATAACTTAAAAAAGGTCCAAATATATCCGTTTTAAAATCCATCAGTTTTCATCCATCCCTTTTCTCCTGCTTATCTGTGGTGGAGCCACGTGGGCAGCAGCCTGAGCACAGAGACCTTTTTAAAATATCCAATAAAAATCCTCCTGGAGGCTGGAAATGACAAAAGAACACAACTTGTGTGATGCTTTTTCAAAATCAGTTTATTGTGAATTCTGCAGCAAAGGCTCTTCACCACACAGCTTCTAGCCAATGAGATCAGAGCAAGCAGGTGATGAAAAGCACGTGTATACTTTCCCTCTCTCCCTCTTAACTCTCTCTCTCACACACACACACACACACACACACACACACACACACACACACACACACACACACACACACACACACACACACACACACACACACACACACCAAGTGTTGAATTACATTACACTTAGTTTATAGTGACTCTGATTCAACTGCACTGTTTAATTCTCCAAGAGACAAACACTGATTGTGTGTCTGTACATTTAAAAAATCACGTCTGTTCAAATGAGTGTGGATACAGAGGTGAGACCATCTGTTCTGCATTTACAATGGTTTAAGATCCTGTTAGGTCAGAGCTAAACCTCATGACCCACAACCCAAAGTCTACCAGTGTAACTCTATGTGTGTTCGTTCACTGGCCCAGTGGTCCTGTTGGGTTCACGGTCCCACACACCGTGGTTTTGCTTCTTGTTTTATGAATCCACAAATGAACAAAACTGCTGTTCAGTTAATATTGTTGTGCTAAAACACTTTTGTTGTAGTGTTGATAAGACAGAATACTGTTGCCTCGGAGGTATTTGGACAAAAAAAAAACAGTTTATGACCACAGTGATACAATTCACACTAACAGCAGATTTTAAGGTCTTGTTTTTGACCTACAAAGCTATCCACAATCTGGCTCCACACTACATCACTGATCTCTTGGATCCATGATCCATCCAGGGCACTGCGGTCACATGGAACGGGGCTCCTATGCATCCCAAAAATAAAGCGGATGACTCTGGGTGGGCGTGCATTTGCGTTTCGTGCTCCATCGCTCTGGAATGCTCTGCCACAGGACGTCAGACAAGCATGATCAGTGGAAGTTTTTAAAGCTAAACTGAAAACGTACCTTTTTACTAAAGCTTTTACTGATTGTTTTTTTTTTTTTTTTTAGCCATTTCTATGTCCTGTTTTAGCTTGTTCTTAATTTTGACTTTATTGCTTATGTGTACTTCATTTGTTTACAGCTGATGCTGTTGTTTTTATACTGGGGTACTGTTTTTGTTTTTTATGTTGTGCAGCGCTTTGTTTAAAGGCGCTATAGAAATAAAGTTATTATTATTATTATTATTATTATTAACAAAGAACCATTTGTCGGCCCTTGGTCATTATAAACTTGTCATATTTTTAAAAGCAAAAGTGTACTCTCCTTGGAGGACAGAAGCTTGGCATCAACCAGATGACACTTTATCACCAATAGTTGCTACTGTGAGATAACACATTCTTAGAACACAACACTCCTCATTAAAACAGGTTGCATTCCATTTAAGTTGGTCCTTGTAAAGGTCCATCTTCCTAAAATGTTTTTTGATTTTAAACCACACAGAGATTGTTTTCACTCATATTGTAGACATGTATTCAGGGTTAACCTGATGCTGTTTATGGAGGTGGCTGTGCTGTGCATCATTTTACATACTCACCAACAACACAAGTCAGGTACATTATTTCAAAAGCACATCGGTTGGATCCAAAATATGCAGAGATCAAATATCAGTATTAAAGATCATTCCTGTTGTTTTGCTGGTCTGTGGAATAAAATTCTACTGTTGTGTTGCTGACCCATGAGTTCTTGATGGTGTGATTTCTACAGGAGGTCCATACAAACTTCAAGTCTGGGGCTTTGACTATGACATCATCATCTAGAGATACCACCTGAGATTTTATAGAAACAGATTCTAAACATTGAAGATGTTACACTTGTCACATGTTTAGCACATCTAAGACAAATAGCACGGTTAACACATGGTGTAACACAAGCCTACAGGTGGTAAAACATCATGTAACACCTGAAGGTCAAAAGGGAAAATGTTTGCAAAACAAGATTTGAGTATCATGATTTAATAAATCTAATTAAAGGTGTGGAACACTGAAAAAAAACTAAAAATTTTTAATGATAATTTCTGATTCTAGTGGGTCACTCTGAGTGTTTCATGCAGGCTGAACATGAAAATAGTCTCCTCCACCTATCTCCTTCATTAGCTTCTGATAGAAAATAGACTCTAGGTGAAACTCTAGGATTAGAAAATCCTGACAGATCTACGTCACACTGTCACTTAACATTCATGGACTCACCCATCTTGACTCACAACGGGGAAGGCTGTTGTTGGTTTAGCGTCCAGGAAACAGCAGAGAACGTCTGGGCTAGCAAAAGCTAACCGTTAGCATTAGCAACTCCACCACAAAGCAGAACTCCTCCAGGCTTGTGTTATTAGTGGAGATAAAACATCAACGTTACAGAGCAAACAGAGTCAGTGGTAGAGTCGTGTTGCTGTTAGCCAATCAGAGGAGAGATGTCCACATATCAGGAAGTAAGACTCCAGATCCTGTCATCTGAAGCTCAGCTCTGATCTGGCAATCTTCTAGTTCCTGAAAAAGGTGCACCAGGGCTTTTTTTCCCTCAGAGTATGAATTAAAAGTCATTCATTTCTACTAGAGACCACTGCAAATGTATTGATTAAATGAGTGTTCCACATCTTTAACAGCATTTATGGCTGAGTGAGGCATGATGGGAAAGGTTTGCCATTATCAGCCAACTGAAGTCTTCTGTTTGAAAAACATGTAAAAAGGTTCATTTTAACTTTCTAAAATACTTTTAAGTAATATATTTGACTGGAAACAGAATACTGTTGGAGGCAGCTGTAGCAGTTAATCCTCCTTTCCACCGAACGTAATAGCGGCGTTTAAACTGCGAGCTCCCTTCCAACTAGGAGCGTTTCAGACGCAAAACGGGAGTGAAAGTGTTCCATGCCACTTGTCCTGCAAAGTCACAAAATCACGGAGAATTGCAACACCACACATGATTTCAGAAGTCCACACAATAACAAACAAGGAGAAAGACAGCTGCATGTGTCCAAAAAGGGTTGTGGTTTATTTTCTGTTCTCTTTACCTCGGCTTAGGTGGGTTTCACAGGAAATGACGATCGTTTAGCTGAATGTGACTTTTATTTTGAAAATTTCTGGATCTTTTACACTGCTTTCGTGTTTGGGGTCTGGTCCAATCTAAACTGCAGAGATTGACGTGTTTTGGAAGTCTAGAGCATAAAAATAGACTCGCAACGTCCCTTCGCTTATGGGACGTGTCTAAAACATTACACTTTGCTGCCAGTAGAAAGGAACTCGTCTACTATAACGGCGGCTAATTGCTGCGAAGTACGTTTCACGACACTTTCACGTGCAGTGGACAGGAGGCTTTAGACTCTGAACTGGTAGCATTCCATCTAACTGTACAGCTACACAGACGTCTTGTCAGACTTCCTGCACCTGAATCGACTTTAGTAATCAGACTCTTGGATATTATTTTCCAAAGAAAATGCAGAAGTGTGGTTTGAGGATTAGAGTTGAGGTTCTTTACAATGCAGGTTGTGTGCTGGGCAGCAGAATCATTGTGGATTCAAATACCATCCAAGGCAACAGTCTGACTCATCAGATCACACTAAAACAAGATGGAGGCCATAAGTTGAACCAATAAAATGTGTTTGCAAAATGAATCTCATTCCGACTTTTGGCATCTAATGGGGGGTTCACATCTGGGTCGGCATGGCCCAGCCCTGGTAGGTTAATTGTGTTCATATCTGGGTAATCTCTGCATTTTCTGTACTCAGGTGACCGTTTTGTTTTGGACCAGCTCTCCGGCAGTCCGCTTTGTGCGAAGCCGACCCAACACATCGACTACTGACTAATCGGCCGGCTGAAGTTCACGCCTACCTATAGAGAGAGCCTCTGATTGGCAGGTAGAATCTGCCAGCAGCGGCTTCTCACATGCGTGATTCATTATCAGTCTGGAAGCAGTGGGGTAGCATCTTCTCTGACTGCTGCTCCGAACCACCGCTCGAGCCGCGGGGACTGACTGCTGTGAGAGGAGCACGCAGCATTCTCAAGTAAGAAGCAGTGCTTCATTAGCCTGGCAAGCCATCCTATATATGTGAATATATAGTCTGGCCACGAACCATTGACGACTCTCAGTCGTGAGGCGGGATCTACGGTTGTCTTTCAAACTGTCTGCACGCAATTGGATAGCGCTAGGACCAATCAGAGTAACGAACAACATGACGTAATCACGGCGACGGAAAACAGGGAGGCTTTAATGGCGTCTAACATCAATGATTTCTGTCGTTTTTGTATGAAAAACATGTGGATATCAGGTGTACTGGGACATTGCACTACTTTGATAAAAAATAAGAAGCCGCTAAGTATATCAGACAGACTTACGCACGTTGGAGCCTAAATAATCCAATGTTGATGACAAAGTAGTTTCAAACCAACGTGGTTCCTGTGCTGCCACCATGTTGTTTGTGTTTCTCGGCAATAACCATAAACTTGAGTGCGGTTTGAAGATTGCAGGGGCAGTTAATTATTCATAAAAAGGAATTTGTCTTTTTAACGTTTAATTTCAGTATGCATGGCAGTGTAATGACAGGTGTTGACAATGGGAGCTTTAATCAATAAATAAAAGTTAAAAACTGGAGATCGATTCTGTTAAACACCAACTTGTAAGCGCTCTGGAAAGTAGGGCTGGGCGATATGGACCAAAACATATCTCAATATCTTTTAGCTGAATTCCGATACAAGAATTTATCTTGATATTTCACCTACTGTAAAAAAACTTCTAGCTGTCTTGAGAAATTGTATACATAAATTAATCAGCTGATTAAATGTATCAGGTCTTGTCCAACATTAACCTTAGTGCCTTTCTCTATCAGTCTGAGCTTTAGAAACACTTCTACAGCTGTCTGTTAACACACACGTAGGTTTATATCTTTATGTGTTTTACATGGTTCATTTATACTATATAACTTGGGATGTCAAATTATGAGATTAATCGAGATTAATTCATTACAGCCATATTTAGTGCACTATTTTTTATCGAGTTAATCTCATTTTTGGTTTACAACTTTACTGGGACTTTTCTAGCCTACCTGTTGGGATGTTTTATTTTAAGTTTTTTATTTATTTTATGTAATTATATATTTGACTATCATGCCATACCACATGTCAGATTTTGTGAAAAAGCCTAATATTTTCTGATAAACAGTTTTGATATGCTAACTTACAGCACTGTAATAACAGGTCTATTTTAATTTTAGATAAATGTTTTAGTAACAAGTTCTGTGATCACTATTAGCATTGCTCAAAAAAGCGTTCCTTGATGTGTTAACTGTGTTAACGAGACTGACAAAAGAGCACAGTATTAATCCGCCTTGGTGATGTAAAAGGAAAGTTTAGAAGTCTGATAAACAATAAATGACTTTATAAAGCCAGTTTTTTTTGTTATATATTAATCTTTTAGTCTGCCACAATAATGTAATGAATTTAAATAAAAATACATCAAAATTAGGGATTTTCTCAGCCATTAGTAGGTGAGATTAAAAAACAGATTAATTAGATTAATTACAGGTCATGAGATTAAAAAGAAATTAATCTCATGACAGCACTATAATAACTTTTTTTAATGTAAACTGGACCTTCAAGCCTGGGACACACAGGAGACAGACGCGCCGCGTCACGCCCGCGCCGCGTCACGCCCGCGCCGCGTCACGCCCGCGCCGCGTCACGCCCGCGCCGTCATTTTAAATAGAAGCCATTAGAAGCCATGAGAGTGGCTACACGGGGAGCGCAGCGTCGCGTCCCAGAAGCGCCGGTCCGCGCAGAGGCGCTGAAGATAGGCGCCAGTTCTATCTCAAGCGCCGCGGCGCGCCGCGGAGCGGCTGTTCCTGTTCTCAAGATGCTGTGACTATCACGTGACTTTCCAAGAAGCGTTCAGCGCTACAGTCTTTGGTTCAGCGGCGCGGCGCTTCCTGTGTGACCATTTAACTGCGGCGCTTCCGTGGCGCAGCGCGTCCGTCTCCTGTGTGTCCCAGGCTTCAGTCTGTAATCTGTCTGTAAAGAGTCACAGCTACATGTCTCAAATGTCCCACAGGCACTTTTATTTATAATTCATGTATAATAATTAAAATTTCATCTAGGGGTGGCCCATATCCTATAATTCACAAAATTACCAGTAATTACTTCTTGCACAGAAAAAAATCTAACACGTTAAAGAGACAATGTGTAGTTTTTACCATTAACCTCTGGAAATGTCCATCAAAATGTTGTTGAAAATGAATTAAATGATGCCCAGTTGTTGAAAAATATTGTCGGCTTCATAACATATAACCATAAAAATCTACTCTGGTCTAAAACACAGAGGAGTGGGTCTAAGGCTGTGTCCAAATCCAGGGATTGCATGCTTATGAGTACCCGTCCTCATTGGTCTCAGAACGTGTTCTTCCGTGACCGCTTAGAGCAGATGTTAACAGCTGTGAATGTGGACATTCTAGCCCCTACTCCTGTCACCTAGCAACTGCTTAAAGAAAATCTATTACAAAATATGGATCCACGATGCTGGATTATTCACGGTTAATTGTATAATTTATTTTATGATTTATGATTTACCAATTTTATGAATGAAGAACAATACAAAAACACATTACAGGCCTAATGAGAACGGGAAACGCCTAAAAACACAACCACTTCAGGCTTCTACTTTTTGTACAGTCAGATTTGAATAAACTAGTCGTACTGCTGCTCAACTGCTGAAATTAATCCTGCAGTGCATCAGGGGATTTATGGAGGTGAGGAGACCACGGAGACTACACCGCACCTGTTCTCAAAATCGGGGAACAGAAGAACGCATTTCAAGACCGCATTCTGAGCATTCTTGGAATTTGGACGGTCTTCGACGCGGCGCTGTGACGTCACTGGTCTTAAAATCCGAACTCATGAGCACGCAACCCCTGGATTTGGACACAGCCTAAGTCTCTGGGCGACACCATATTTCCTTCTACAGGAGCCTGTGAGGACAAAATGCATTTACTGATTTGTAACAAACGGTTACAAAATTTTTGCCATTTATAAATGTTGTTTTACACATTTACCTTCTCACTTGTTGCCAGTGATGAAACAGAGTCTGATATGTTTGTCATTCTGCTGGAGGTTGCACTCCCAGGGATTTTTGACCCTGATGGCCATCCGTTGGTAAGGTCTTACTTGAACACTAAAATACTGCTTGCTTGCAATGATTTAGGTATGTACTGCCCCAGGGAAAATACACACTGTCACTTTAAGCTAATTTCATGTCGTAATTACATCCACTACCGGAGGATTGAACTCATGTGGGTCATGCAGCGCAACAAGACAAACATGGCTGGAATCTCACAGTATTCACTCATATCAGCCAATAGAGAAAGAAAGCTTTCCTGAGCTACTTCGGCTGCTGCAGCTCTCTGTACCTGTTTCCTGATTATGCGGCAGAGGCGTTTGGCCCATCTCTCCACACAAACAGGAAAACAAGACCTCGTCGGCTCACTGAAACATGAACGAACGTCCCCAAATAATTCAAAACCATGAAGCCAAGTGCAAAGTTTAGGAAACAACACTGACCCAGAGGTGTCCTGATCGAGCAGACGCGTGAGAATACATGTAATGAGACAGAGTGGCTAGCGGTAGCTGCAGGGCTGCCCACACATCTAACCCTCTTCACACTCCCTCATGCCATACCTCCAATATCTCACACTAAATAAACCCACCCCCCCCAGACGGCCATGGAAACGTGTGATGACGCCACGACCCCAAGCCCTATTGATTGTACTATTGGGTGTGTTATCTGGATTTTATACATGTAATTTACAACAACCTCAGCACTGAATAAATTGTGGGAACCCCCTGCAATCCAGTTTGGGAACCACTAAGCTAGAGGACTAGCTAGTGTTTACGATTCAGCACGCTGATGAATGGTTGGATGAGATGGATTTCCCAGTATTTCACGGCCTTCTAGAAATGTTGAAAAATTAACTAAATAAATTAATTAAATGTTGAAAATTTAACCAAATAAAGTACGGTTTTATTCACGGTTAAAGTATTAATAATGAAGTTAAATATACATGTATTCAAGAAAGGTTTGCATAACTGAAACATCCTGAATTCGTGCTTGTTTGTAGATGATGAATACTTATTTTCTGGTGATCACGATGAACAGGAAATCCTCCTGGTGCTTCTGAGTCTGCTCGTTCTCCTGAGCGGTAAGTCTGCTGTGTGTGCTCGTGTGCACGCGCAAGTGCATGCGCGCTTGTTAACGACTCATTTTTCCAACTGAGAATCTCCGGGAGCGCACATGCCGGGGGTGGGGCTGTCAATCATTGCCTCAATGCCGCTCTCCCGGTCCTCCAGGTGACGCCCCTTTTCGAAGTATTTTTCTAACAGGAAGTGTGATTGACATAAGTCTCCACCCATGGTGTTACTCACCCTTTAAACAGTAATTCAATCTTTTAAATTTTCTTTACAGATATATTTAATCTACTGTACATCCTTTTATTCTTTTACTATGAACTTAGTATGAACGCACTATTTTTATGAAGATGCCAGAGGTCGGAATGAGATGAAACAAAAACCAAGTTCACCTGACAAAGTAATAGCTGTAAGAGTTGTGTTTGTTTTTCCGTACGTCGCTCCCCTGGGGATAAAAGAACCGGGCCGGACCGAGGGTCCTCCCGGACTGCAGCCAGTGACGGACCGGACCCTGTGGATCCAAAACCAACAACAGCCTAATGAAAGAAACGATGCCCAGAGTGGATCCAGCTTCACGAGAAGTTCTGTCCTCTCTGCTCCTCCATCCCCACAAATTGTCCCTTTGCTGGTGACCATATAGTGGAACCCATACATGCAGAGTTCACTGAGTCATATCTTCATGCCAAGCTTGGCTTTCTGTGAAAACAATTGCATAACATCAGTTATGGACACAGATCCAACCAGCAGGATGAAGCACAGGAAACAAAACAAGATCAATTCTGAACATAAGAGGTTCGTTTTTTTAAAACCCTTGCTTTCTTGGAGATAATGTCTCCAATCAGAAGACCGTTAAAGTTTCAGATTGTTGTTCACTTACAATTCCAGAAGCATGTTTGGGTTTGACACTATACGAGGCCTTCTCCTTGGCTTGTCGGAAACACTCTTCAGCTGCTTTTAACCTGCAGAACACAAAATGTGAATGAGAGTGCTGCACTTCTGTAGAGCTGATCAATTTTTTATTTTAAAAAAGAGTAGGACTATTTATTTAGTTAAAACTGGTAAATGTAACGGCTGCACAGTGGCGCAGTGGTTAGCGCAGTTGCCTTGCAGCACGAAGGTTCTGGGTTCACGTCCTGGCCTGGGGTCTTTCTGCATGGAGTTTGCATGTTCTCCCTGTGCACGCATGGGTTCTCTCCGGGTACTCCGGCTTCCTCCCACAGTCCAAAAACATGACTGTCAGGTTGATTGGTCTCTCTAAATTGTCCTTAGGTGTGTGTGTGGTTGTTTGTCCTGTGTGTCTCTGTGTTGCCCTGCGATGGACTGGCAACCTGTCCAGGGTGTACCCTGCCTGTTTGCCCAATGTCTGCTGGAGATAGGCGCCAGCCCCCCGCGACCCTACTCGGATAAGCGGTTACAGAAAATGGATGGATGGATGGATGGTAAATGTAACAAAAAAGTCTGAATTTAAAAATAAGGAAACTAGACTTATTTTTTTGCTTTATGCTGTTTTCTGAACATTAGGCAGTATAAGCCAATGCTGAGTGCAGAAGACGTAAGGAAAGATGGGTGCTGTGTATTCCTAATTGTAGTTATGTGTGGATAAAACAAATACTGCCTGCTTTCCTACCTACTTCAAAACACCAACTGGCGAAAAGGATAAAGAGACAAAGTTCTACATAGACTAGGATTAAAAAGATGAGTTCCACACAGACGAAAGTCCTACTATGACAGGGTTTACATGAGGGTAACATACGCTCAGAACAGAGGGATAACGTCTGTTTTACGTGCTACCAGACCAAAGTAACACGATGGAGGACACCATTAAGGCTTTGAAAGCTCACCTGAATCCAAAGCGGACGGCTGTCGCCCTAACAAACACAAACGTTTCTACAGTATGTGGCCGTTTTAAGAGGTTTGGCAGCTACTTGTGATTTTGAAGATAAACAGAATGAAATTTATTTTATTTTATTTATTTAACTTATATCTTTCCCAGGAGGATAAACTGCTTGAGATGTGGCATCTCGTTTTCGAGCAGGTCCTCCTACCATAAAGCAAGTAAAGAATAAGATGGTAAAGTCATTAAACCATTACAAACTAAGATAAAAAAAAACACAACCCCAGGTATCTATAGGCATACTTGTAACAACATATATCCAAATATAAAATACACATACAAATCCATTTGCAATAAGAGTTTGGCAATAGAAAAACAACATAAATTAGGTGCGGACACGATATTAAACAGAAAAAGCAAAACAATTACAAGTCGGCATCACATGCTCATACGAAATAAACGAAAAGATGAAATAGATCTTAAGTTAGCAGGTAATGTATTCCAATCCTGAGGCGCTTTAACACAGAAGGCATATCTCCATGATCCAGGACCAACTTTTTCTACATGTACGAATGATAAATGACCCACACTTGGATGGCCCTTCCAGAGTCAGAGGACTCCAAAGCACTTTACACAACCTAGTAGGGATGTCCGATATTATCGGCCGATATTGGCCTTAAAATGTAATATCGGAAAATACCCAACTTTTACATACCATGCACATATTCCCCATCAAACTGTTCGGCTTCATCTCATCTCTCTCAAAATGCCAAAATATGACAGATCTGATCTTTACTTTTTGAGATATTTTAGTTTTATTTCGCACAACTTGTGAATATTTAGTAATTTGCCCTTTGTAATGAGGGTCCACCACATAGCACATAGCTACCTGTAGCTAGCCAGCAAACAAGCAACAGAATCTTCACCCAAGGCTTGCTTTTCTTAAATTAAGATCTTTATTAATGTTTTATCACCATAACTACAAAATACTAAAAGAGAAAAAATATATTACTGACTATTACAGACGTCTTAGCGTCACGCTTAGCAATTAGCCTCGCTTAGCATTTGTACGCTCACGCTGCTTACATTTGATCAACTACTGTCACGTTTTACGCAGACAATATAACAAAGATTGTAACAGCGATGTCTCACTTTGATCCGTTTTCAAAACCTAAAAGATTTTAACCTTTTTATCATTAATTCACCTGAACTATTTATTAACTTATCAAACCTTTCCCATCATGAACTTAATAATTATCTGTAGCCTAAGAGTTAGTCAGAATTATCTAAAGTAGAATGTCATTCAGCTGTTGTTGGAGACAAATTAAACATGACATTTTTTTCTATTACTAACTTAAATTGAAGTAGTTGTGATTTTGCACAGATACTGTTTAAAGCTTAAGCATTCATGATATGAAATATGTGATATTAGATGTAACCTAGATGATTTATTTTATTATATTTTTCATTAGGGGGGACACTGCATATATTGGTATCAGTTAATATAGGTATCGGAAATGAAAAGTTAGACAATATCGGATATCGGTAAAAAAGCCAATATTGAGCATCCCTACTACCTAGTATTTGTTGGCTCATTTATTATACCAGTCAAAATTGTCCAAATAACAACAGAAATGGCAGCAGAAAGCAAACAAGAGGAAAATATTTAGAAACGTATAACTGCAATTGCCTTTAATAAATGTGGTCAAATTGTTATTACAATATTTTTAATGTTATGAAAAGGTAAACATGTCTAAGTGTAGCTAATATAATCTTTTAATGTATTAGTTTTGCAGAATCTAAGCCAACAATAAAAGACGGGCACGAGAGAGCAAACTGGAGAGTGAAAACAGAATTAGGATGTTGTACCTCTCCTTGAGAATGACTTTATTCTCCTTTTTCCACTGCTCCTTGAAATCAGAGGAGAATTCATGCCAGACGGAGAAGAGTGTGTTGGGTGAAATTTCCTTCTCTCCTGCTTTAGGCTTTACTGAGAAGAACACTGTGAGCTCCAGGAACCTGACGGATAAAAATCACACATCAGCCACTTTGTCTTTAACTGGAAAAACCACACAATTAAACTGTGCAGGTGTGGCTACATTACATTTTCCTAATTTAGATTTTTTTTTTAGAGAGCCAAACACCATGTTAGAGAAATCCACCAGTGCTGAATGTTCAACATGGACGTTGCTCTTACAGTTTATGAGTGCTGCCCAGCTGAAGGTCCAGAGTTTCCAGTTCGGTTTTAGCTAAGGAAGAAGGAATAGGTCAAAGATTAGAGTTGTGATCTTGCACCTGGAAAGCACATTCAACTGCTTCTCTGTATGAAAACTGCTCTATAAATAAAGCTGCTCTGCCTTGCCTATAATATGTCGTGTTTTCTGTGTTCAGCAAACATGTCCTCTATTTGAAGGCACTGCAGATGATTTCTTAATTGCATTTCAAACTAAAGAGAAGTAAATTGAATTCTCTGAAACCAGTATGCACATGCAAAAGCTTTAATTCCTCTGATGCATTCTCAACCTGCCTTGCTGCTCCTCTAAAGGAACAGTGGCTTTCATCAGTTACCTTGTGCAATGAAGTCCTCCATCTTTTCTTTGAAAGGTTGCAAGTTATCCTCGTCTGACACTTTGCACACCTTTTCTACTTCTGATGTACATGCTGGTGAAATAATTGAGATGCAAATTCAGGATTAGGAGAGTACACTGCAAAAACTGATTTTCAAGAAAGTTAAAGAGCCTTCTTTTTAGAAATGTCTTATTTTTAGTCTAAAATAATTTTATCTGCAAAAACATGAAATCAGGTAAATATTCCTAACTTTTTTTTTCCTTTTTGAAAGGGACAATGAACATACAAATGTAAATATACCAGAATTAGCCCTAAAGCTATTTTTCATAGTCTCTGGCAGGTTAAGAAACAATAAAAACATCCAGTTAATAACAAAATAAAAGATGAGGTATCAACAACAACATAAAACAGACAATATCTCAATAATCATAAAATGAAACTGTTAATGACAGTTCATGAGACCACTATAAATACATAAGAATGTGATTAAAAACGCAATATTACCACAAAATGACACAGACTCATATATAATAGCCTAGATTAGTGATCACAGGTCTGAGTCCCCCTGAGCCATCGTTGTAAATAGATTTTGAATGACTTGAATGTTGAACAGTCTCTTATGGCCACTGGGATGTTGTTCTAGATTTCAGCACCTTTAATCAATAATACCTGTCGACTGAAGGTGGTGCGTCTAAAAGGTATTACACAATCACCTCTATCAGTGCAGAGGCTCTTGTTACCAGTGGTGTAGTCTACATTTTTGTAGTGGGTATACTGTGTTTACAGACAAAAGTACACTGGTCAGTGTAATGTAATCAAGAATTTTATTTTCTATTTTTTGCACATTTAAATTTGAGAATATTCTTTAATACTTACTTTTGATCTGAATATTTGTACAACAAACATTGTAGAACTGTTAGATTTGAACTGAAAACATGGACAATATAATAGGTCACTAGCCTAGAATCTAGGATGGCTTGCCGTTTTGGATGCATATTTGCAATTTGTTTCTCATTTACTGGTGAAAAGAATCATTTTTTTCTGTTAATATTGTACTTTATGTTTGTTTATATTAATATTAGTGTAGATAACACCTTTTTTTGACATATTTAGGACCTTTTTTGACATTTATTGAAAGAAAATGACAAAAATGACCAGGCGGACGTGTATAATTACAGGAGTAAGAGGGTTACAAATCCACTAGCTGCTCCATAAGTCAGTATAATAGGTTTCCACCTAAACCAGCCAATAAGCAGGTGGATTACAAACCAATGACGGAGCAGTGCGCTGTGTTAGTGAGCAGTCTCTAGGGGCAAAACCTAACAACACCGACCAATCACAAGCATGCATTCTCCGTCTCGTTCGATGGATGCAATTCCCCACAAAGGACAACAGAGGGCGTAGCGCTTTTCTGGGACTATCCTACTACCATTAGTCATGTATCCTGTCCACGATAATGTATTTGTGTTTACATTGTTTTAATGTGTTTTAGAGACTTTTTAACACGGACAAATTTGTCCTTCATTCTCCTCCACCTCTTCATGCAGTTGGCACCTCTAAACCCACGTTTCTCGTCATTTCCGTCCACGAATAAAACACTTGCTGCGTATCTTTGTGCTCCTTCAGTCACGGATGAATAAACTTTCATATTTTTGGACTTTTTCCGTGAGGCGTTCTTCAATCTGCTTTGTGTCTGCCGCTAGATATCTTCAGCTCTCTTTATTTATTGAGTCGGCAATGGCGGTGCTGTTGCTCTCGACGGACAGTTAAAAAAGAGGGCATGTCTCCGTCACCCTCTGCGAGCCTGTCGGAGAGCCCTTGCGCCGACACAAAATGGTGCTGCGTGTCTCCGTACCGATGCAGATGGAGAAGTATAAATTAGGCTTTAGAAAAGTGGACTCCAGTTCGTCCGTCCTTGTGAGCCTATCGGCGAGGCCCCACAACCCATGCTGCACGTTACGTATCATTGGCCACTTTTAAGTGGTTATACAGAAAATCTTCAGCCTTTCTAGTGGTTATACGGCGTATGCCAGCGTATCACGTAGACTACACCACTGCTTGTTACCCTACAAGTGACATTGTATTTAAGCTTGATGAACTCAGCCAGGGGTGGTGGAGCGAGTCCATTTACGACCTTATAAACCGTACATGCTAATTTAAACTTTCTCATGTTAGTAAAGCTCAGTATGCCGTATCTCTCTAATATATGACAATAATGATAAGACACAGGTTTTCTATCAAATATTTTTAGCGCTTTTTAAAAAAGCGTTTCAACTGATTTTAGCGATGTTGCACTTGTCACAGACCAATGTGTGATGGAATATTCAATATGAGAAAGGATCATACTGTGAAGGAACATTTTTACCTATGTTAAAAATGTCTTGTGTAGAAAATGACAGTGGGGTAAGCAAACGTTGCTTGGCTAGAAATCTAAAAACAGGCAAAAATATCTAAAGTTAGAACCCCTCAAATGTAAACTGTAAATGACAACAGGATGGAACATTCACTTTGTTACTCTACGTTTTTTTTGTACACAGTTTTATGTTGAACCATTCTTTCTTTATTTCTGACAGTGACCTCTTCTCTGTCCCGACCGCATCTACCACCTCCGCCAGGAAGTATTCTTTCTTTTACTGGTCACCCTGAGCTGAGAGAACTTCAACTTTGGCAACCAGTGCCTACATCTCGCTGTCCCTTATGTTTTTATTGTTTTTGTTTTGTTTTGAGGAGAATGCAGGGATTTCTCAATATGATTAATTGAGAGTGTTTCTGTATGCAAATGACTGAACAGCCACGAGCACCTGGGTACGCACATGATGAATATTACACTGTCATCTGCATAAAAGTGCAATTTAGCATTTTTGACAGGTGAAAAATTAGGATAAGGTACAAAAATTAATTTATTTCAGTAATTCAATGTGAAAAGTGAAACTAAAATATGACATTGTATCATTACATACAAAGAGATATCTTGGTTAATTTATTTGTTTGTTATGTTTGTTCTAAGTTCAAAGTGTCCAAAACACCTGCAAAGGGTTCCTGAGCCTCTAACTTTTTTTTGCTGGTATAGACACTGACGCAGGTTCTCATGCTTTAATTTCACTCCTAAACCTTGCCGCAGCTTTTGATATGGTCAACCACAAGCTGCTTGAAAGGCTTGAATTGTAGGTTGGGATTAAAGGGGCCCCTTTTGACTGGTTCCGTTCCTACCTAACAGATAGACGCTTTAGAATCTGCGTTAACGACTGTTCCTCTCCCACTGTGGAACTTACCTGGGGGGGTGCCACAAGGATTAATTTTGGGACATTTACACATTTCAATCTATATCTTCCCCCTGGGTAAAATTTTTGCTAAAAATGGCGTGAACTACCACATCTACACTGAAGACTGTCAAATTTCTACTCAAAATTGACACAAAATTCTGTTTATGGAGTGTTTTTCAGAAGTTAAAAACAGGTTTGCTTCCAATTTCCTCCTCCTAAAGGATGATCAAATAGATGCCAACCTATTCATACAACAACAAAAAAATCACCCTTAACTGTCTAACTTTCTTCAATTCAACCTTAAATCTTGTGTCACCAGTCTTGACTCTGAGCTGTCCATGGTACCATAAATAACACGCCTAAAACACATTCTCAAAATACCTCACTAAAAAGACCTCTAAGACTGTCATTCCCTCTAGATCAGATTACACAAATTCCATCCTCATTGATGTCAACAAATCTTTTCTTGATCACCTTCAGAAGGTGCAGAATGCCACAGCACAGTTTTTAACTAACACGGACAAATGCAAACATATTCCAGCTCAGACTGAGAGACCATCTAAAGGCTCAGGAACCCTCTGCAGGTGTTCTGGATTCATCAGCTGATTAGAGTGCGACACTTTGAGTCTAGAATATTGAACCTGAGATTCTGAATGTGAGGTTTTCATCAGCTGTAGCCAGAATCATCACAATTATAACAAATAAAGGCTGAAATATCTGGCTTGAATGTAATGAGTCTGTCTCAGAATCAGAAGGGTTTTATTGCCAGATGTGTGAGAAATCACAACATTAGGAAATTGCTGTGGTACTTGGTGCAAAAAGAAAGATAAAAAAATAAGAGATAAGCAAATATAGGAAATAATAATATACTCATGATAAAATAATTAATATAAAAAGGGTGGCAATAATTAAAGAAGCAGCTACTATATAGATTAGTTGATTACTCATAGATTAGTTTCACCTTTTAGGTTGAATTACTGAAATAAATCAACTTTTGCACCAGATTCTAACTTTTCCAGTTTTACCTGTAGATGCAAAAAGTGCTGAAATCTGCTGTCTTTGAACTTTCACAAATCAAATTAACGTTTCAAATATCATCAGCTGTCTTAAGGATTTACTATTAGTTCAGAAAAACTCTAGTCCATGTGTGAAGAGTCTAAGCATAGTTTTATAATTAGAGCAGAGGAAAGATGCTGTGGGTAAATTGGTTGAATTGCTCTTTCTGAATCTGAAACTAAAAAATAGAACCAACTTCAACTTCGTCTGATACGTCTCGTTTAGTTTTTGTGATAATTTAATCTTTTGTTCTTGAGTAAGAGATAGATAATCACATCAACAAGCAACCTTTGAGATGACGCATATTTAGGGCTAGTGCTCAGAACTTTTACTAATTTGGCTACTTGAGTAACCTACCAAGATGTTGGAGCTGAAGGAGGCTGTAGTTCTCCTGTGGTACGAGCAGAACGCCCTGAGAGCGAGCTAGTGATGAGCGCGTGTGTTTTTACTGCTCAGGTGGTATGGAGCAGCTGGGGAAACGCATATCAACGATGGACTGGATGAGAATGACGTAACACCGGTGCGCAAAGGTGCGGGTTTCACTGATCAACAGGAGGGGGAGGGGAGAGGGGAAACACAGCGAGTGAAACATGTGAGGGACCGGACTGTTAATAAAGTTTTTAGCAAAACTGCGGGAAAGTGTGGATGTTAAAACATTCACATCCGTCATCATCTTCACCACGCTGCTGAGTCGTTTTGTCAGACATGAGTTCCACACGTGCATATTTGCTACAGAACTCATGTGTCCGCAGCTTTTTGCGTAGTTTAGAGGGGTGAGTCGTACCAGCGTAATTACATGCCAAATTGCATACTTGCTACACAAAATGCGTACAGGTTGGCAGGTCTGCTCGGTTCACCAGAAACCAGCCTTCATTCTCCTCAGTCCAACATCCAGACTTCATTACCCATCATGCCCTGCACCGGACTTCCGCCCCACATTCAGCGCGGGAGTATGAGGAAGTGGGAATCACTAATTGGGGCTCAGTCATTGATTCGTGTTTCCAGAACCAAGAGACTACCGAGCCTTTTTAGTATCCAGTCTACCAATGATTGAGCCATCCAGCTCTTCAAGCCAGAAGTCATCCAACCACGAGTAAGTGGCTCTTTTCATTCCTGGAACTGCATGCACACTCGTTTCCATTCGAGCTGCGCGCCGCGGCTTCCTATATTAACTGCGTGTGTGTTCAAAACCCAGCGTCAGTTCAATCCGTGGGTCGTAACGATCACACCACATTCCTACTCACGCTGTTGTGTGTTCAGTCCAGTCCAGACAGTTCGTGACAAAAGGTGAGTAGGCTTTTTCATTTGCTGCCCCAAAACTCTGGAATGAACTCCTGCTAGAAGTGAGGCAGGTTCCATCTTTAGCCCAGTTTAAAACTGCTCTGAAATTCTATTATTTTCATCTAGCATTTGATCGTTGATTCCTTTGAATTTTGCTGTGTTTAATTTTTTTGTTTTAATACCACTTCTATAATACTTTGTGTTTTACTGAGTTTTATCTGTTTAGCACTTTGACCAGCTGCCATGCTGTTTTTAAATGAGCTATGGAAATAAAGGTGGTTTGGTATGGTATGGTATGGTATGGTATGGTATGGTATGGTATGGTATGGTATGGTATGGTATGGTATGGTTTGATATGGTATGGTTTGGTATGGTATGGTTTGGTATGGTATGGTTTGTTATGGTATGGTTTGATATGGTATGGTTTGGTATGGTATGGTTTGATATAGTGTGGTATGGTATGGCATGATTTGGTATGGTATGGCATGATTTTATATGGTATGGTTTGGTATGGCATGGTATGGTACAGATGTTTAGTTTTTTTTTTTATTCCAGCTACACGGCTTTAATCAAGAGCTGGCGGTCTGTATTTTAGTGTATTGTAGTTCTCGTAGGCATGTAGAAGAACTCGTCTCTTTCCTTACATTCTCACTTAGCTAGCATCAATAGACAATGTAACTCAAATGGGCACAGAAAGTTCTATTTCCCATCCTTAATTTGGAGCTCTTATGTATTCTGTTAGAACAAGCACGTCCCAGGGGTGTGTTTCCAGTCCAGGTGGTTGTGTCACCAGTTCTTTTACTTTTTATTATAGACAACCTAATCTCAGAATAGACTGAGTCCCTTTAAAAGCAAATGGAAACAATCAAATGACAACATTTTCCCCCTATTTGTTCAAAACTTAAAACTAACAAAGTTGATAGTTATTGAGCAAAATTTCTCTTCCTTCCCTTCTGTTTTTAATACATCTGTATTGTTTGAAAAAATCACTGCTTTATTTGTGGATCTTTTGTTTTTTATACATTGTTTAGTGTTGATTTAGGACGTTTAAAAAGAAGTTTAAAAAATTGAGTCCAAACTAAATTTCCCAGTGGAACAACATAAATTATACACTGTGTAGTGTCTCATATGATGTAAACACATTTCACCTCTCAGATCCTTTCGGAGTCGAGTCAGGTCTTTCTGAAAATCGTCAAACTTCATCTGTGAAGACTGGAACAAGTCATGAGGCTCTGGTAGAGGAAACACACACGTTTCTCTACCAGCATCCTGGAAATGGACACGCACGCACGCACACAAACACACACACACACACACACACACACACACACACACACACACACACACACAGAGCTACTACATTACACAAACCGTCAACAAATCATAAATAGACAATATTATTCTGCTTCCTCTAAAGGTACGAATGCTGTACACAGAAATGAACTTCCAAACTGCAGCCTAACATGTACAGTAAGGACATCCAATGACTGCTTGAGTTGGTGTGGTTTATACTTTCTTTGCTGCACAGAGCCATTATACTATATTACAGCACAACACATATAAAAGATGAAGACACGTCTAAGAAAATAAAGAGAAAACGTGAGTCCAACTATCTGTTAGTTTACCTCATCGAAGTGTCTGAGGTAGTAGGCTACGATATAAGACAGAAGACTTTTCACACCATCCTACGTGTGCAGAGACAAAAAAGAAGAATCAGACTGAAGAAGAGGAAACATAAATGACAGAAGGTACATTTTGTGCATTAGTTAAATTAATCAAAATGTTCTATAAGCAGTGTGCCACAAGGTTCAGTTTGAGTGCCCTGAATGTTTCTGTTATACCTGCCTCATCTTCAGTACATCCAAGGTTACATTTCTCTCCTAAACTCCAGTATGTTTCTAAGCTTCATAGAAGTTTGACTCATACAGTTTGGGTGGTTGAGAACTTTCTCTAAGTCCATGAAGGGAAACCTGACATCCTTGTCTGTGCCCTTGCTCTCAGCAGAGTAGCTCTCAGCTCCACCTCTTTGCCCATTTTTGGATTGTCTGGGCGTGACAAGACTTGTGACACCACCAAGATGGCGGTGATTGGAACCACCCATTCAGCTTCAATTTAGACCTAAAAACCATCACGGAGGGTTTGTCTAGTATTTCTACAGTCATTGGTCAGGATGGAAGGAAAGTGTCCGAGTTTGTTGAAATCATCTTTACTCACGCTGCTCTTGACATCTTTGAGTTTGGGCAGGATATCGAGGGTGAAGCCATCTGCCTGTCCTCTGGTTCGATTACCACCGTTCATATAATTACCAAAAGCCAGAACAAGACCCAGAATCTTTTTCACCGTTTCACTTTCCTGCAGAGCCTGTAACGAGATTGTACGTACAGAATGTCCTTCAGAACAGATCACATGCAGACCATATCAAGGAGGTAATAGCAGTCAGGCCAAACGGAGCCACAGCTGGTTGCTGTCGTCCTTAAACACCTCCAATCTCCTACATCTGGATGTGGTTTGTGCAAAGGTTCTTTTATAAACCTTCACATGGCCATCTCTCTTTCACATTAGTTATTAAAACAGAAATTACTGCTGCATTCAGAACAGCTGTTAGCTGATATGGCATATGTGATCATGTAGGATTAAAAACTCCAGAGGCTGCTGTGAGATAGTTATTTATACCTTTTATACTTCAGACTTTCTAGAAAATCCCCTTTCAGGAATGATGTATGATTTTTCAGAAATCCGTAAAAGTGATCGTCTCATCATGTAGTGTGATATAATGTAAGCAATACGCCTTTTTTTTTTGCTAAGCCCGCCCCCTGCCCCGTAAAATCCGTGCAATAGGAAACTGAGCGCCGGTCAGAACTAACCAATAGTGTTAGACTACCGCTTACACGCTATAAAGTTAAGGAAGTACCTCGGCTGAAGCAGAGTTGATTAACTTTTCACGGACAAGTAAATCTTTAAAATATAAATATATGAAAACACAACGTGACATGAGAATAATACTTGTAAAACAATGTGTTTTAGTTCTGCTTGTCAGCTACAAAAGCACATTCATAAACAAGAAACGTGCAGTCGGCACCTTAAATTATCGAGTCAACCTGACTATTGGTGTGATACGCTTGTCAGTCACTAGATGGTGCCATCAGATAAAAGAAATACTTCGGACAGCTGCTTTAAGGGTTCAGTTGTTATCTGACATGTGAGGTCATGTGAGTACTTTGTTATTTATTTTGTACTTTAATGTGAAAGTTCAAGGGTCTGTGCTACGTCCTCACTCACCTTGCACACCCTCTGCAGGATGTCCAGTTTCCTGGTGATTGAAGACATGCACTCAGAGAAGCTAGACTGGAATAGGATGCAGAAGACTCTGCTGGTGAAGTTTGGGATCAGGGAGAGTTGGTACAGAAACCTGCAACCAAATAACAGTGTACTGTCTGTCAGAGTGAGGCCTCAACTTTATTTTCTCTCTAAGTGTTTTTCTCCCCAGAAGAAGCTACACTGGTGTTCTGCTGAGCTGTGGTGGCCTCATGGAGGGGGCCATCGGCTGGCACACTGCTGCCAACCACTGAACATTCTCCCTCTCCTGATATTACATCTCACTTTCTTTAACATAGAATGTGCTACTATTAGTTCACCTATTGAATTAATTATAGATTCACTCAGATAAAGACAATAAAGTTTCTCTTACTAAATAGAACTTCTACTAAGAAATCACAGTGTAGCCATAGAAACACTACTTGATCTATATGGTGTGTGTGTGTGTGTGTGTGTGTGTGTGTGTGTGTGTGTGTGTGTGTGTGTGTGTGTGTGTGTGTGTGTGTGTTCTCAATCCCCAGTGAGTCGTAGCGGATGGCTGCTACTGAGCCAGGATCCTCTGGAGGTTTCTTCCTGTTAAAAGGGAGTTTTCCTTCCCACTGTCGCTACATGCTTGCTTAGTATGAGGATTGTATCAACACACAGTCAGTGTCTTGATGCAATCTGCTGGGTTCCTTATATAGGAAACTTTTTACTGATTGGCTTAATGAACTGAAATGTATTGGAATGTTTACTTTGTGAAGTGCCTTGAGACGACTCTTGTCGTGATTTGGCGCTATATAAATACACTGAATTGAATTGAATCATGTTTAGATGAACAGTTGGGTGAAATAGGCAACATTCATGAATTGAAAATCTTGTGTATGAAAAGACTGACTAGTCTGGTGACAGTCTGAATTTGCATGTTAGCTAAGTATTCCATTTATATTAAGATTACAGCGTTCATTTATATTTCACCTTGTAGGGAGAATCACTCACTGTTCGGGTTTGTCCAGAGGCTTGGCATTGTCCTTGTCTTTAGATGACTTCATGTGCTTTTCAATCTTGTCCAACTCTTCTTGTTGTGCCCTCTGTGAAAGAGGTGCAAATAATTACTTTCATTTTCTAACAGCAGAAAATATGTTCATCTCTGTCAGTAATAAAGATGGTTTTATGAGCATGGGGAAAGCTAACTCTGACAGCTTGCATGTAATATCTGTTCATGTTTGTTTATTAGGCAGATGCTTTTATCCAAAGACCCCTTATGATGAGTAAGACAGATGGATGCAGTGTTCCCTCGCCCGGACGCGGGTCACCGGGGCCCCCCTCTGGAGCCAGGCCTGGAGGTGGGGCACGCTGGCGAGCGCCTGGTGGCCGGGCCTTCACCCATGGAGCCCGGCCGGGCACAGCCTGAAGAGGAGACGTGGGTCCCCCTTCCCATGGGCTCACCACTCGTGGGAGGGGCCAATGGGGTCAGGTGCAGTGTGGAAAGGGTGGTAGCCGAAGGCAGGGACCTTGGCGGTCTGATCCTCGGCTACAGAAGCTGGCTCTAGGCACGTGGAATGTCACCTCTCACTGACGTCACTGATCTCAGCTACATTTAGTCTCACTGAAGTTCTGTTTAGTTCTATAATAATAATTTCTTGGTCCTCATTGTCCAAGCGAAGCTCTGCTAGTCTAGATGAAGCTCTGTTAGCATTATGTTAAGAGTTTCTAGCTTTAGTTGTCCATTGTCTATTTTTTGTATGTTCTGTTTTGTAATGTCTTATTTGTTTGTAAAGCGCTTTGAGTTGCCTTCGGGTAGGAAATGCGCTATATAAATAAAACTGCCTTGCCTTGCCTCTCTGGTGGGGAAAGAGCCGGAGTTGGTGTGTGAGGTTGAGAGGTTCCGACTAGATATAGTTGGACTCACCTCAACGCATGGCTCTGGCTCTGGAACCAGTTTCCTCAAGAGGGGTTGGACTCTCTACCACTCTGGAGTTGCTCCCACTGAGAGGCGCCGAGCAGGGGTGGGCATAATTTTTGCCCCCCATCTTGGTGCCTGTACGTTGGTGTTTACCCCAGTGAACGAGAGGGTAGCCTCCCTCCACCTCCGTGTGGGGGGACGGGTCCTGACTGTGGTTTGTGCTTATGCACCAAACTGCAGCTCAGACTACCCATTCTTTTTGGAGTCCCTGGAGGGGGTACTGGAAAGCGCTCCTTCGGGTGACTCCCTCGTTCTGCTGGGGGACTTCAATGCTCACGTGGGCAACGACAGTGAGACCTGGAGAGGTGTGGTTGGGAGGAACGGCCCCCCTGATCTGAATCCGAGTGGTGTTCTGTTATTGGACTTCTGTGCTCGTCATAGATTGTCCATAACGAACACCATGTTCAAGCATAAAGGTGTCCATATGTGCTCTTGGCACCAGGATACCTTAGGCTGCAGGTCGATGATCGATTTTGTTGTCGTTTCATCTGATCTGCGGCTGCATGTCTTGGACACTCGGGTGAAGAGAGGGGCGGAGCTGTCAACTGACCACTACCTGGTGGTGAGTTGGCGTCGATGGTGGGGGAAGATGCCGGTCAGACCTGGCAGACCCAAACGTGTTGTGAGGGTCTTCTGGGAACGTCTGGCAGAGTCACCTGTAAGAAGGAGCTTCAATTCCCACTTCCGACAGAACTTTGAACGTGTCCCGGGGGAGGCATGGGACATTGAGTCCGAATGGGCCATGTTCCGTGACTCCATTGTCGAGGCGGCTGACTGCAGCTGTGGCCGCAGGGTGGTCGGTGCCTGTCGGGGCGGCAATCCCCGAACCCGCTGGTGGACACCAGTGGTTAGGGATGCTGTCAAGCTGAAGAAAGAGTCCTATCAGGTCTTTTTGGCCTGTGGGACTCCGGAGGCAGCTGATAGGTACCAGCAGTCCAAGCGGAATGCGGCTCGGGTGGTCGCAGAGGCAAAAACCCGGGCATGGGAGGAGTTCGGTGAAACCATGGAACAAGACTTCTGTACGGCTTCGAAGAGATTCTGGTCCACCATCCGGCGCCTCAGGAGGGGAAAGCAGTGTACTACCAACACTGTTTACAGTGGGGAGGGTGTGCTGCTGACCTCGACTCGGGACGTTGTGAATCGGTGGGCCGAGTACTTCGAAGACCTCCTCAATCCCACCGGCATATCTTCCAGGGTGGAAGCAGAGTCTGGGGACTTTGGGTTGGGCTCTCCAATCTCTGGAGCCGAGGTCACTGAAGTGGTCAGAAAACTCTTCAGTGGAAAGGCTCCGGGAGTGGATTTCCTTAAGGCTCTGGATGTTGTGGGGCTGTGTTGGTTGACGCGGCTCTGCAATATCGTGTGGATATCGGGAGCAGTTCCACTGGACTGGCAGACCGGGGTGGTGGTCCCCCTATTTAAAAAGGGGGACCGCACGGTGTGTTCCAACTACAGGGGGATCACACTCCTGAGCCTCCCTGGTGAGGTCTATTCAGGGGTTCTGGAGAGGAGGGTCCGTCGGATAGTTGAACCTCGGATCCAGGAGGAGCAATGTGGTTTTTGTCCTGGCTGTGGAACACTGGGGTGGGGTGGGGTGGGGGTGGGGGGTGTCCTAGAGGATGCGTGGGAGCTCACCCAACCAATCTACATGTGTTTTGTGGATTCAGAGAAGGCGTTCAACCGCGTCCCTCGGGGGGCCCTGTGGGGGGTACTCTGGGAGTATGGGGTACCAGGCCCCTTGATACGGGCTGTTAGGTCCCTGTATGACCAGTGTCAGAGCTTGGTCCGCATTGCTGGCAGTAAGTCGGGCTTGTTTCCGGTGAGAGTTGGACTCCGCCAAGGCTGCCCTTTGTCACCGATTCTGTTCATAACTTTTATGGACAGGATTTCTAGGTGCAGTCAAGGTGGTGAGGGGATCCGTTTTGGTGGCCTAAGGATCAGGTCTCTGCTTTTTGCAGATGATGTGGTCCTGTTGGCTTCATCAGGTGATCTCCGGCTTTCGCTGGAGCAGTTCGCAGCCGAGTGTGAAGCAGCTGGGATGAGAATCAGCTCCTCTAAATCTGAGACCATGGTCTTGAGTCGGAAAAGGGTAGAATGCCTTCTCCAGGTCATGGGCGAGGTCCTGCCCCAAGTGGAGGAGTTCAAGTATCTTGGGGTCTTGTTCACGAGTGAGGGAAGGGTGGAGCGTGAGATCGACAGGCGGATTGGTGCTGCGTCTGCAGTGATGTGGGCGTTGTACCGGTCTGTCGTGGTGAAGAGAGAGCTGACCCGAAAGGCGAAGCTCTCGATTTACCGGGCGATCTACGTTCCTACCCTCACTTATGGTCACGAGCTTTGGGTAGTGACCGAAAGAACGAGATCGCGGATACAAGCGGCCGAAATGAGTTTTCTCCGCAGGGTGTCTGGGCTCTCCCTTAGAAATAGGGTGAGAAGCTCGGTCATCCGGGAGGTGCTCGGAGTAGACCCGCTGCTCCTCCACATCGAGAGGAGCCAGTTGAGGTGGCTCGGGCATCTGGTTAGGATGCCTCCTGGACGCCTCCCTGGTGAGGTTTTCTGGGCACGTCCAACTGGGAGGAGACCCAAAAGAAGACCCAGGACACGCTGGAGGGACTATACCTCTCGGCTGGCCAGGGAACGCCTTGGGATTCCCTCGGAGGAGCTGGCCCAAGTGGCTGGGGAGAGGGAAGTCTGGGCCTCCCTCCTTAAGCTGCTGCCCCCGTGACCCGACTCCGGATAAGCGGATGAAAATGGATGGATGGATGGATGGATGCTTTTATCCAAAATTAAAGGGCACACATAGACAGGAAAAGTCAGGAAGCCAGGACAACATGGGAGCCATCTAACTGAAGTTATTGAATATCAAAATATGAAAACCGTCAAAATGACTGCCTTGGGAGTTCTAGTGTTAAAAGTGAGCTGTGGGTGATGAGAACTGAGCTACAGAACACCTCTGCGAAGCTTCGCTCAGACATTGAATGGGTCAGGACAAGAGTGGCGGAAGTGGAGGGTTTACACCCGGCTCAGCTCACACCGTCAGACCAGTCTGGATGTTTTAAAACAGAAACGGGAGCTGGACCTGGGTGTTGGATTGTCGGAAGAGGTCTGGCACAAGGCTCTAAAGAACATTCACAAATCTTCAATTTGTGTAAGACACAGTATTGTCTAGTTCAAGGTGGTGCACCGTTTGCATTGGTCCAAAGACAGAATGCCTAAAATTAAGCCAAACTGGACAATTACCCGCCACACTTTTTCATATGTTCTGGATGTGCCCAAAGCTACAGGGATGATGGGGACCCATTTTCGATGCAGTCTCCAGGATTTGTGGGACTACTGTGCACCCAGACCCTTTGACTGCTTTGTTTGGAGTGGTTGGGTTGGATGCTCCGTTGGACACGTCAATTGAGTATGATCGCCTTTGGCTGTGATGGTCTATGGCCAGTGATGGAATAACATTGTTTAAAACAGTGTTACTAACCGAAGTTAGTTTATTCAGTATAGTGTAATCT
Source organism: Aphyosemion australe (assembly GCA_006937985.1). Taxonomy (NCBI): domain Eukaryota; kingdom Metazoa; phylum Chordata; class Actinopteri; order Cyprinodontiformes; family Nothobranchiidae; genus Aphyosemion; species Aphyosemion australe. The sequence continues at coordinate 387,926 of SSNS01000361.1, forward strand.
AATTAATTACTGTCTTCTTTCGTCATAACGCCACTTCTGTTACTGATAAGAAAAAGCGTGCATTACTATAATTCAGCAGGGAGGTATGTTGAAGCTGTCATCAGCTGATCCAGAGCTAAAGGAGTGGATGTTTACATCCAAGCACATCACAGCAAGTGAGGAACGAGGAAGAAGTGATCAGGCTGCAGACCCGTACCCTACTTGACGTGTTCCTGATCATTTCCTTACTCCCGCTGTAACACTGATTGTATCTGTCTTAGACGTCATGGGCACTCAGGTGAACTACCTGTTTGTCTTTACCACCCAGCTTCAGCGCTTTTGAGTCTGACCCAAATTAGTAGATTTAAGTCCTCGATCAGATTTGTGCCTGTTCTAGTGTCCTTTTTAAGGATTTGTATTTAGATGTGATTTACTAGATGATGAGTAATAGAAATGCTAATAAAAACACCCAATCATAAAAACAAGTGAAGCTGGAAAAAATAGAATATGGTGCAAAAATCCATTTATTTCAGTAATTGATCTAGACCAGGGGTCCCCAATCCTGGTAGTCTGGCCAGCCAAACCAATGCTTCCTAATGGGAAGTAATGGGTCTGGTAATGCTCCTGTTCAAATAACCCCACCCCCTGAGAGTTCTCACCAAGCCACTCGGCGCTGAGCAGCGTACGTCACACACCACGACGCTCAGTTTCTCATAAACAACGAAGATGGCGTCTGAAGTGGAGTTTGCTGCGGCTCTTTCCTCTGTTCTAAATGACTTGGACATGTCTTAAGAACTAGCGCTAAAAGCCTTTCTTCTAAAGAACGATGTTTGCGCTGTGCTACCCACAGACATATATACGTAGACGCCTCGTGGACTGGCGCTGCCGTAGTGGCCGGCTGCCATCTTAGATGGGTCTCCATTTGCCCCCAGTGCATTCATTTCTACTGAGGAAGGTGCTTACCCAGCTAAAACACACATTTTATCATGGTGTCACCTTTACTTGCGTTAAGAAAGATGTTTGCACTGTGTTACCCACAGACATACATGGTTAACCCGGATAAGTAGAGTTTACGTAAAAAAACTCAGGTAATCTGTTGTAACTATAACTAATTACTTTTTTAAAGTAATGTTCCCAACACTGCATATGGTTGTCACTTAAAATATTGTACTATTTGTCAAGAACATCATTTTTGCTAAACATGCATATGCTGGTCGATGCTGTGGTTTTTGTTGTTTTGTCTTTGTTTGTAGTTGATCCAGTGTAGCGGGGTGGGTAGGGGTGGGGCTTTGTTCATTTATTACGGTTCTGTTTTTTGAGAAATGTTAAAAATGTATTAAATGATAATGATAAATGACCTGCACTTGTATAGCACCTTTCAGAGTCAGAGGACTCCAAAGTGCTTTACACTACAGTGAATCATTCATCCATTCACATGCTGGTGGTGATGAGCTACATTGTAGCTACAGCTGCCCTGGGGCTCACAGACAGAGGTGAGGCTGCTGAACACAGGCGCCACCGGTCCCTCCGACCACCACCAGCAGGCAATGTGGGTTATGTGTCTTGCCCAAGGACACAACAGCAGCATTCTCTGCCGGGAGCTGGAATCAAACCCACAGCCTTCCGATTACTGGACAACCTGCTCTACCTCTTGAGCTACTGCTGCCAGATAAATTAAAAAGACGGTTAAAAAAGTGCCATCATACAGTCACATTAAGCCTAATATCTAAGAGGTTGGATTGGGGGGTTAAACCACCAAATAGTTCCCGAGCGCGGCCACAGCTGCAGCTCACCGCTCCCCACCATGGGGATGGGTTAAATACGGAGATGTAATTTCACCAGTGTGTGATGAATACTTGGGACTTTGACTTCTGAGTGTCTAAAAAGGTTCCTGTTGGTTGGATAATGCATCTTTCTGTAGCTATCTGGTGGCAGTAACACTGTTGGTCCAAGTCTGCAGCTGCAGTAGTTAAAGGGTTGCTTGTTACAGATCTGTGGTTCCATCAGACCTGTCTTGTTCATATGAAGGACAAGCCATTGTACCATGGGACAACAAGTAGTTAGCAGCCACTGATTGTGCAAGCTGTCCCACTTAAGATGAGCATGGTCTGGAAACTTCGTCATAGGTACAGCTCAACTGTGTGAAACAATGTAAAAAAATCCAGGAAATTACATTTTATGATTTTTAAAGAATGTATTTGTGTTAATCAGAGAACATGACTTTCCTTCAGTCCTCAACACTCCAGAACATCAGTCTATCCCTGGTGGTTTCCATGGAGAGAAGTGGCTTCTTTGCTGCCCTTCTTGAGTGAATTTGCAATTAATTGTGATGCATCTACTCACTTTTTAGAAAATTCTGCCGTTGAAACTGCCATTCTAAAACCATGTTGTTTTCTAACCTGGAAAGGGCTGTACTGGTAACCATTGTAAAGCATCAGTATAGTTTATATTTGCAGATTCCTGGGTAAGGTCTCCATATTCACAACTCCATAAGAATTTCATTGATCATTTTGGCAGATCTACTCAGACAACCTGTAGTCTGACAGGATTCAACAACAGAATTACTTTTGAGTGGGCTTTAAAAGGTCAAAGACTCTGACATTAAGACGTGTCATGAAGTGAGGGTGAAGTGTTTGTTTCAGGGTTATTATCGTAAACGAAAACTAACGAAATAACGAAAACTAGATTTTAAAAAAAATTTGTTAACTGAAATAAAAATAAAAACGAATTTAAAATAAAAACCTGAAACTAACTGAAACTGTAATGAGCGTTAACAAAACTAACTAAAACTAACTGAAATTATCCACGTTATTTTTGAGTAGCCTCATGGAGAAACGCTCATGCTAGCAACATCTGGTGAGATACCGGAAGTAGCACATACTCATTGGTTTGCATTGTGAGGTTTTGTTGTTAGTAGCAGTTTATTTGAACATTTGAAGAGGATTTTAAAAAACATTTACCCCCAAAAAATGTAGTCACGCGCCTCGGGAAGATGTTGCGCTGTTCGCTCTTGTACTAACAACCAGAGAAAATTAAATCTGTAGCTAAGAGCGATGTTTAGAACATGCACCTCCAGAGTGAGAGAGCGTGCAGCTGTAGCGTCGGTACGGTTCTCACCGCCTCTCCAGAGATGAGGAACCCAGAAGGATGTGGCTGAAAAATCTTAACTTGAAACCACAACAAACTTTATTTGTGCGTTCCTTTAATTTTATTGTGAAAAAACTCTGAGAGGAACACCCGCATCCTACTTTGTAGTTGGATATGACAAAACTCCGGAGTAGAGACGCAGAGTAGTAAAGAGATCTGACAGCAGTCTCACAACAACAGGAATTATTTCATGTGTACAATTTTCTGAATAGTTATAATTTAACGTGCGTTTAGACTGCTGTTATTAACCTAAAAGTGCCATCCTGCTGTTTGTATTTCACCTGATGTAGAAACTAAAACCCAGGCTTGGTGATGAGGGATTTAAGGCTCTGACTCGGCTCTACGTCTGCTTTTAAGTAAATAAGATTGTGTCCCACCTCTTTCAACAAAACGTCGACAACGATGAAGGTACTGATAAGCCTCAGAGCTTTTAAAATTGTTTATTGCCTCGCTGTCAGACGCCACTGAGTTCAGAAAGTAGCTAAAATGCTAGTGTACGTTAGCTTTGGCCAGGCTTTAAGATCATCCCCCCATCTCTCTGCTTCAGTAGGCAGACTGAGTGTAACGGTGTCCCGTTTGAGCTGTGACAGCTGGTGTTCATGCATGTTTTCAGTCTCTAAAAGACCATAAAAGGAGGATTAGCATGAAGGAATCGCATCGTCTCAACGTAAACAAATGCGGACCGGAAGTTGCTAGCATCTTTCACGCAAAAAGCATCACGGGCCGTGAGAATAACGTGGATAGAGAAAATTAGCTTAGTTTTCGTATTTATGTTTTATTCTAATTTCCGGTAGTAGGTTTTTTCTGTGCGCGTGCCACAACAGACTAGCCTAGTGAACTAGACCAAATTCTTGCTTTGCAGAGTTTGGTCTAGGCACGCTTCATAGGAACCCTCGCTGCCTGTGGCTGTCCAATCACAGCTTGCTATAGTTTTGGTTGGGCCAATCACAGCGCTCTATATTTTGGGCCAATCACAGAGCGGGAGTAGTCGATGACGTCAGCGCTGCGGCCGCGAACCCAAGCAACATGGCGGCAACTCGGGAAACACGTTCGTTTGAAACGGCTTTGTCATCAACATTGGATTATTTAGACTCCAACGTGCGTAAGTCTGTCTGATATACTTAGCGGCTTCTTATTTTTATCAAACAAAGTAGTGCAATGTCCCAGTACACCTGATATTCACATGTTTTTCATACAAAAACGACAGAAATCATTGATGTTAGACGCCATTAAAGCCTCCCGCTTTTCCGTTGCCGTGATTACGACACGTTGTTCGTCACTCTGATTGGTCCTAGCGCTATCCAATTGCGTGCTGACATTTTGAAAGACAACCGTAGATCCCGCCTCACGACTGAGAGCCGTCAATGGTTCGTGGCCAGACTATATATTCACATATATAGGATGGCTTGCCAGGCTAACAACAGACGGCTCGTCAGTCAACATTGAGCATCATGTCGGCAGGAGCTGGGAGGAAGTGACAGGCAGTGTTGTACATGAATGTGTTCATTAAACGATCGTTTGTGAACTGAACTCGCTTGTATTTTTCCTGACGAACGTTAAAGTGAGCGCGCTCATTCTGGCGTGTGTGAACAGGTTTATGAACAGCGTTCCCTCGTAGTTCGTGAGCTCCAAATCTCCATGGAGCTAAAGTAGCTAAAACCCCGCCAAGACCTTCTCGCTAAAACAGCCTGTGAATCATAGACTTTATAAAAAGTAGACCCTGAAATTGTGGCCACCATAGGGAATAGCGGTTGGTGTGGCATCTACTCTCCAATGTCTATGCTGTGGAGGCCGGACCTCTTGGTGCGTTCAATTTACCTCGGAGAACATACAACTGCACATAACATCGATTTTAGATACGCCCTTACAAGTTTATCTTGTAAAATAAACACGTTTCCACCACAGCTACTGTTGTTATTACAAGAAGCTGCTATGTTGAACCTCAAAGTTGGATTCAAATACATTCTCTGACTTAGGGGGGTGTTCCAGTTCATTATTTCTGCTCGGAAGTTAGAATTTCCGATATTTTTTTTGTTACTCTGCCATATCTTTGATACTTACCTGGAATGTTTGGTAGCTCACCTGTTCTAGCTGAATACATTTTTGAAAAACTATGATGATTTTCTGGGATTTTGTTACACACAATTATCTATTCTTTTATTCATTCTTGTCCCTGATATGTAACTAATATTACAAAAAAGACTAAAACTATAACTGAAACTAATAAAAACTAAACTGAAACTAAGCATTTTCAAAAAATAAAAACTAAACTAAAACTAAAAAACAAGTTGTAAAAACGTATTAAAACTAAATAGAATTAAACATTTTACGTAAAAACTAAATAAAAATAAAAACTAATACAAAATGCAAAACTATTAAAACCTTGGTTTGTTTGCCACTTACAATTTCATACAGGGCCTGGAGGGTCTCCAGGTCCACCACGTTGTTGTCCAGGTTCAAGACCGCTAACAAACAGAGAGAAAGAGATCAGCTGTGCTCACTAATCACCTCCCAGGATCCCCTAAAAAAGTGTCCAGTTATGTCATTTCAGCTCACCACACTGGATATCTTTCATGTCAAGATGCAAGGAGGACATGAGGATCCCTACTGCCTGAGAGCGCTTATTGTTCAGAAGCTTCACAACCTGGAGGAGAGATCAGATCCAGAACCGTTCACTTGACTAGAATGGGTTCCTCGTGAGGTCAGAAACTTGAACTGAGAACAGTTAGGGTTAGAATAGTTAGAACAGTTAAATCAACACCAGTCAGGACAAAAGTCACAAAGGACATGCAGACATGTCCTGTAAAAAACGTACAGGTATCCTCCAGGTTCAGTTGATTTATTTAAATCATCACTATCTACATAATATTTAAGCTCATAACAGAACACGTTAATTTATGTAACATAAAATCTTACAGACCTGCTTTGCCTTAGACTTAGTTATGGTGTCAGAGAGCGGCTGTTTCTTTTCCTTTACAGCTGTTTTGGAGAAAAGCTCCACAAACTCATCAAAGTCCACGTCAGGCTCCTCAATCGTGTCCCACACCAGTGATGCACAAACATCTCTGAAAATCACAGAAGAAAAAAACAAGAAAACGGTTTGAAAGGACAAATTCTGAACCCTAGATAAATGTTCCCATTTATTTGATAAAAACTAACAAAACCAAACATCATCATGAGTTCATGTTTATATATATGTAGCAGGATGATGTCACACACCTGCTTTCAATGAACTGATTATCAGCAGAGGGCGCTGCCTATAAAAAGACTAGGTGGTTTTTCTATGAGAGACGCTCCCTCTTGCTGCTAGTGGCTCCAGGTCACTCATGATGGTGCTGAACCTTCAGGTCTGTATTCACTGCAGACATGAAGGACAAACTGCTTATGCCACTGGTAGGCTGGAGTTTTCCCAGTACCAGGGCTTTCTGATGTAAAAGTGGTGCGTATTCAGTTCTTTTAAAGCCTATACACACATTTACACTGGCTAAACTATAATTCTGTTGCAGTGGGGGATTCGCTGCTGTTCTGCTTTGGCTCAGCTGTTTTGCATCTCTGGATTTTTGTGATTAATTCCCAGCTCCGGCGAGTAGAGGACACGAGGTCCCAGTTTCGCCTGGTGTGCTTGGGTGTGAGAGCGGCCAATCCTGTGTGACCTACTGGATCGGATCCACGGCCGCCCACGACATCACCTGCTCCAACGAGACTGTGTTGGGACGCCACTCGGGTCCAAGGAGGCCCACCCCTTCAGCGTCTCCCTTGAACAGGAACTATTAGAGCTGTTTAGCTCGGGCGTGCGTGTGTGCTGCACGCGATGGAGTGGGACTGATTGGTTGTTTGAGATACATTTGTTTTTATTTATTTTAGACACCAAGACTTGATGGATGTGTTTTAATCCTTTCATTCTTTTATTGCAGGCTGTTTGCTTCCAGTGGAGTACCATCGGCTCTGGTGACGGGAGTTTTTCACGTGTGTGTTCCTTCACCGTGCACTTCCTGGATGCATGGCACTGTGACAAGTGATTTGAGTTTGGTTTGGTTTTTATTTTTGCTGGCTGAATTGGACCCTGGTAAGCTTCAGCCTGTTTATATAAATATAAGTTTCTTTCGGTTTTCTTTTACTCTGATTTCTTAATAAAAGCATGTTATTAGTTGGACCACGTTTCTTGCCTGATCCGGAGAAGTGAATCTGTGTGTCCTTATTTCCTAGGGTGCAATTCCCCAGGTGGCGTTGTGTAGAACAGTCTGGTTTAAATCCTTGTTGACACACACACACACACACACACACACATATATATATATATATATATATATATATATTTTTTTTTTTTAATTGAACTACAATGAGTATTTATTTTTCAGAAATTAAAAAAGTTGTCCATGTTTATTGTTTGACTCTCTGCCTCATTATTTTTTAACAATGTTTACAATTGTTTTGGGGGCACTTTTTGTTTTTATAACCTGTCGAGATGGCCCTGCATGAGCAGCAGCTGGTTACGGCAGCTCTTGCTTTTTATTCTTTCCTTGTGATGTGTTCTTAATACCTTTATGGTGGGCATATATTCTCTTAACCGAACGATCCACGGGAGTACTTTTGTGTCATTTGGGTTCATTTTTTTTACTGTCGTTGGAACTTGTTGAATGGATCTATTGTTTACACCAGGGATTAGCTGTAGGCGCTGCAGGCGCTGGCTCTCTTCACCACGGAAAAGCCGGCTCTGCCCCCAGAATTCCGGAGGGAACAAAGAGGCTTACAGAGCGGGACGTAGACTCCAGGAGACGAAATGGAGATATAAACCATATTTACCCTCATATGATTATGGGAAATGTCCGTTCCCTCCCCAATAGAATTGACGAGCTCACAGCGCTGATCAGGTTGCAGCGGGACTACAGAGAATGTAGCCTGATGTTTTTTACGGAGACGTGGACTAACGAGCTCATAGCAGGCTGAGGTTTCCCTGGAGGGATTCAAACTCCTGCGGGCCGTCAGGAGAGTGGAGTAGTGCGGTCAGGTGAAAGGTGGGGGGCTGGTTGTGTTTATTAATGAGAGATGGTACAACCCGCCGCATGTCACCGTAAAAAACAACTCTGCATCAAAGACATTGAGTTGCTGGCTGTGCGGTCTCTGGCCTTATTACGTCCAGAGAGAGATTTAAATCTTACTTAACTGGGAGAAGCTTCTGTGTGAGGATGGGTGACTTTGCATCGTCTCCATCTGAACTTAATTGGGATGTACCTCAGGGATCTGTCCTTGGCCCCCTTCTTTTCTCCCTATATCTTTTACCGCTTGGGGTTTTATTTCGAAAGCATGGGATTAAGTTTCATATATATGCTGATGATTGTCAGATTTACTTTCCTCTACGTAGCGATGGCCAGGGTTTGATCAGACCGCTTCTGGAATGCTTGAATGACGTCAGGTCATGGATGGCTTTTAATTTTCTGAATTTTAATGAAAAAAAAAAAAAAACAGAAGTCATCATTTTTAGACCTAATGATAGGGTGGGTATGGAAAATTAATTTGATCTCTATGTATTGGCTCCATATGAGAAGGATGTGGTGACTAATTTGGGTGTCAAATTTGATGCAGCTCTAAAATTCGACAGCCAGATAAATTGTGTTGTTAGATCTTGTTTTTTTCACCTGCGTCGTATAGCAAGACTGAAATCATTTCTATCGCGTGACCACTTAGAAACAGTAATCCATGCATTCATTACTACACGTCTGGATTACTGTACTTCTCTTTATGCTGGAATTAATCAATCCTCATTGTCTAGATTACAACTTGTCCAAAATTCGGTTGCAAGGTTTTTGGTGGGGGCCAGAAGAAAGGATCATATCACTTCCATACTGGCAGCCTTGCATTGGCTGCCTGTTCGTTTTAGGATTCATTTTAAGATTCTTGTTTTTGTTTTTAAAATCATTATTGGGAACTGCCCCACCTTATTTGTCTAACCTATTAGCCCGGTATATTCCAATACGGCCACTCAGGTCTGCTACAATGGATTTATTAGTGGTTCCGAAAGTAAATCGGGTCACTAGAGCAGAGCGAGCATTTTTATTTATGGGACCTAAACTATGGAACGACCTTCCACTGGTGGTCAGGCAAGCCCCATCATTGAATGTTTTTAAGAGTAGTTTGAAGACCCATTTTTATTATTTGGCTTTTTTGAAAGAGTTAGAGTAGGTCATGTTTATTCTGTGTATTTTATCTTCTCTAGCTGCAGCTGTCTGGATGTGACAGTTTTTATTTTTATTTGTTTATTTATGTATTTTAATCTCTCTTTTTATGTTCTTTTTAATGATTGTGTTTTTAATTGTTTGTTGGTGATGTGTTTTTACTGTGTCAAGTACAGCACTTTGGGCATGGCTAATGTAAGAAAGTGCTTTATAAAGGCTGATGATGATGATGATTTCACATGTTTTAGCGTTTAATGTGTACATCCTTCCCTTGGTCAATGCAGTTGTAAATTTCAGTGGAGCAGCTGCACACCGCACATCCAGATGCACTTCTGTTCATCAGTGGGGACTTTAATCACGCCTCGCTCTCCTTCGCCCTCCCCACTTTTACCCAATATGTGAAGTACCACACCAGAAACAATGTAAAAGACGCGTACACTTCCTCTGCAGCATTTATGGAGATGACATCAAGAGCCTGACCCACTGTGTCACTGACTCTGTGAACTTCTGTGTGAAGAACACTGTCTCTCAACATGGAGAGTGAGGTGTTTCTCCAACAATAAGCCCTGGCTGACCCCTGAGCTCAAATCCCTGCTGAACGATAAGAAGAAAGCTTTTATTGCTGGAGACAAAGAGAAGCAGAGACGAGTCCAGAAGGAGCTCAAATACAAAATCAGACTGGCAAAAGACAGCTACAGGCAAAAGCTGCAGGAACAGCTGGGGCAGAAAAATGCTCATGGTGCATACAAAGACCTCAGAAACATCACCAGACACAGTGGGAGGAGTGGTGCCAATGGGACCGTTGATAGGGATCAGAACTGGCCCAATGAGCTTAACCTGTTCATTAACAGATTTAACTCCAAACCCCCTTATCTGCCACAGGTACCACCTCCACCACCTCCCAACTACCTCCACTCAGTCAGCCAATCTCCCCCTACAGCCAAAATTCACACCATTCAACAGCTTCTCCCCCCATCAACCCCCCCACCCCCACCAGCACCACACCCACCCTCGCTCCCCCGTCTCACATCTGACCAGGTGAGGAGAGATCTGAGGAGGCTTAAGAGCAGGAAAGCTGCAGGTCCTGACGACATCAGTCCCAGACTGCTCAGAGACTGTACTGACCAGCTTTGTGAAGTGGTCACATGTTCAACCTGAGCCTTCATCTAAAGCAGGTCCCCATCCTGTGGAAGACCTCCTGTGTGGTTCCAGATCCCAAAATATCACATCCCAGGGAACCAGAGGAACCAGCTGCCTTGACCTCCCACCTGATGAACACCATGGACAGACTCGCCCTCACCCATCTGCACTCCACGGTGAGCCCAGAGACAGACCCACTGCAGTTTGTATATAAACCAAACACTAGGGTGGAGGACGCCCTCAACTACCTGCAGCACCGGGCGATGACTCACCTCAAGATGCATAAAAGCACTGTGAGAGTCATGTTTTTGACTTCTCAAGTGCAACACCATCCAGCCATCTTTGCTGCAGCAGAAGATGAGGGGAGCAGGAGTGCACGAACATCTGACTGCATGGATCATCAACTACCTCATCAACAACAGTACGTCTGAGGAGGTTCTGTGCAGTACTGGAGCTCCACAGGGTACAGTGCTCTCATCCTTTCTATTCACCTACAACACCAGCAGCTGTCACCTCCAGAAGTTCTCTGATGACTCGGCCGTCGTTGGCTGTGTGTCTGAGGGTGATGACCAGGAGTACAGGTCAGTCATCATGGACTTTGTTGAATGGTGTGAGTGTAACCACCTTTGCTTGAACACCAGTAAAACAAAGGAAATGGTGATTGACTTCCAGAGAAACACTCCTCCTCACTCACCAGTAAACATCCAGGGAGCAGACATTGAGGTGGTGGACACCTTTAAGTACCTGGGTGTTCACCTCAACAGTAAACTGAACTGGTCCCACAACACAGATGCTCTGTATAAGAAGGGCCAAAGCCGCCTCCATCTCATGAGGAGGCTGAGGTCCTTCAGAGTTAATTCCCAGCTGCTAAAATCCTTTTATCACTCTGTTGTTGGCTCTGTTATTCATTCTGCTGTGGTCTGCTGGGGTGTAGGCAGCTCTGACCGAGACAGGAAGAGACTGAACAAGCTAGCTACCAAAGCTAGCTCGGTTCTGGGCTGCCCACTGGATTCTGTTGAGGAGACGTGTGAAAGGAGGATGCTGGGGAAGATGACCTCCCAGATGTAAACCAGAACGCTACTGTAGGTCATTCATTCCCACTGCAGTAAGAGTGTAGAACGCCACAGTTTAACTGTTACTGGTATTATCCTGGTACACGCTAGCATCAGTGCTAGATTCACTATGTGTTCAATACCTGGATGTACATTAGAATGTCTGTGTCCCTTATGCTGCGTATTTTTGAGAACTGAATTTTCAATTTTTTATTCGTTGTTCTAATTGTTGAAGGTTACAATAACAGCTCACTGCCTATGTGTGTTTATCTGTACTTTTGTTATTTTTATTTTTCTTCTTCCTTTTCTCTAAGTGTATGTGGTGCTGTAATGAGTAAATGTACCCAATGTGGGATTAGTCTATTCTATTCTAATATATATACTACACACATGAACAGACAGACATCCACCCCCTGTGACTGGTTCCAAACCAAGTTTTAAGCCCCACCCACTTCATGTAAAAGATAGACATTTTCCTTTGTTTAGATATTTAGATTTTTCTGGGTGTAAAATACTGGTCTAGTCATTTTACCACTTTCAATCAATGTTGACATTTGACTTGTTGGTGTTTAGTTGATATTTTCATTACTTTTTGGGGTGGAGCTGGATCCTGGTCCAGTAGAGGGGCTTCATGGGTCTGGGCGGCTCCACGACAGATTTTCTGGGTAGTTTTTCCTGAGTTAGAGCCAGGGAGTACAGACCAATGGGCAGTGGGGGAGGAAGAGAGCCCAGAGCTCCAGGAAGAGCTGGAGGAACACAAATGGGTCCAAGTGGGGGAGGTGGAGGAGGAGGTGGCCCGCAACCTGGGGGAGGTGGTGGTGGTGGAGGAGGAGGAGGTCCTACAAATCCTGGTGGGGGAAGAGGGGGAGGAGGGGGTGGCCCGCAATCTGGGGGAGGTAGTGGAGGAGGAGGTCCTGCAAACCCTGGTAGGGGAGGAGGTGGAGGGGGGGGTGGAGGTGGAGCCAGGAAACCAGGTAGTGGAGGAGGAGGAGGCGGAGGAGGAACTGCTGAAACAAGCAATCAAAGAGGTTAAGGTGTAAGGTGAACTGAGAAAATGTTTTTAGAAATTGAATCTCATTCTGACCTCTACTGGCTACTTGCTCTTTGCTTCATAAAAATATTACATTCATAATCGATTCAAGAGTAAACTTTCTCCTCTTTAATTAGCGCTGTTTCACTGCGATCGCTGTTTCACTACGATCGCTGTTTTATTACGATCGCTGTTTTATTACGATCGCTGTTTCATTACTATCGCTGTTTCACTACAATCGCTGTTTCACTACGATCGCTGTTTTATTACGATCGCTGTTTCATTACGATCGCTGTTTCATTACGATCGCTGTTTCACTACGATCGCTGTTTCACTACGATCGCTGTTTCACTACGATCGCTGTTTCACTGCGATCGCTGTTTCACTACGATCGCTGTTTTATTACGATCGCTGTTTTATTACGATCGCTGTTTCATTACGATCGCTGTTTCATTACGATCGCTGTTTCACTACAATCGCTGTTTCACTACGATCGCTGTTTTATTACGATCGCTGTTTCATTACGATCGCTGTTTCATTACGATCGCTGTTTCACTACGATCGCTGTTTCACTACGATCGCTGTTTCACTACGATCGCTGTTTCATTACGATCGCTGTTTCATTACGATCGCTGTTTCACTACGATCGCTGTTTTATTACGATCGCTGTTTCACTACGATCGCTGTTTTATTACGATCGCTGTTTTATTACGATCGCTGTTTCACTACGATCGCTGTTTTATTATTTTTTTTCCACTTAAATTTTTCAATGAACAATAAAGAACAACAGAAATGCACCAGCAAGTTTGAAGTCTAAAGTTTGGGCTCACTTTGGATTAGTAGTGTCGATGGAAAATAGCTAGCTAACTATTTGCCGCAACACTGAGGCGGCATCTGGGAGCATAAGGTCGTTTATTAGAGCTCAGACCGTGGCGGTAATGTGGCGCAATCGTGTCCTTTTTATAAAAAATGCACGATGGCGGCATAAAGGAGGTATGGGGGCGGTCTCTGCGCTGTCACGAACTTCCGTGTATTTTGGACATAACTTGCTTTTTATTGCGATCAAAGCCACGCTCCTAAAGTTTTTTTGACAAGCAGCTCCTACAGGTGTGTGTCCTCCACCGTCCCTGTGAGCTGTCTGATGATCTGAGCTCCAGCTCTAATGGAAAGAAGCTCCAGGAGCACTGCATCGCTCCAGTTTATCATCTCAGCTGGTTCTGTTTAAAAAAGCAAAACTTACACCCGTGTTTACTTTCATTTTCAATATAGTTCCCAGCCGGAGCTCGGCATTAATTCATCACGTGGTCATGACACCACCCTCTGTTGAGCTAAGGCGTAATGTGCATTCACAAGTCCGGCGTTGTGGCAATATTACTACCAAGCGTGGCGGCGCAAATGCCGCAAAATTGCCGCATCGCCTTCCTGCCATGGCGCGTTCATAAGACACACAGTTGCGGCAATATTACGCTGATTTGTCGGCATTATGTGTCTTATAATAAGGGCTTCTCTCTCTCTCTCTCTCTCTCTCACACACACACACACACACACGTAAATGTTAGGAAAACATATTGGCTCTCATCATTTTTCTTCACTAACTAAATTTTTATTTTTAAATTGAAGGCCATTGTTTTATTAACATTTCACTGCAGTAAGTAAATCTACAAAAGTTACTTTAGAAAAGCAAACGCTAGTCCAGTAAGAAAAAAGACAGACAGACCGATCGATTATGACAAGGTAGATCTAGAACCCACGCAAAAAGAAATTATATTTATATCTTGATAGATTATAACTGTATTGCTCTAATAATAACATTTCACAATCTTACAACATACATATTTTTCAAGTTTGCACTAATCCCTGCTGAAGAAACCAGCATATGTTGTGTTTTGGTGCTGGTTTAGCTGGTGGTCCAGCATTCAATGCTACTCCAGCATGGGATGCTGGTCCACCAGCTAAACGAGCACCAAAACACAACATATGCTGGTAACACCTATGCTGTTTTTTTCAGCAGGGATGTTTGTACAATTGTACAATAAATATAGTGAAAAGCATCATGCAGTATCATGTTTGTACAGTATTATTATTCTGTTGATGCAAAATAATACGTTCAAACATTTAGTTAGAACGTCATATTACACTGTTCAATCGTGATAAATGCAGAGTGAAAACAATAAAAAGATCCCATTATATCGCTCTATGTTAGTTTGTGCACGTGGCAGCTCCTCGTTTCAATAAAAATCATTTTTGTTCACAAATGTAGACGTTTCTAAGACATTTAAATCTTTGCTGCTTTTGTCGGACTCTGAGTGCAGCGCCATGTTGGATTTCTGTTTACTAAATGTGTGTACCGCATTGGTCTAAAGCGATCATGTGACAGCCGCTTTACTACTTTCTCATTACGCTCAAAACAAACTAGTCACGAATCAAAACAATGATCGTTGTCTACTTTAGGAGAACATTTTTCTTTTGAAATCAGTACGAATGTATTTTTTTATGAAGTAAATAGCAAGTAGCCACAGGTCTGAACGAGATGAAACAAAAATGGGGTTCACCTGATGGCCCAGGTGGAGGTACTGGCACTGAGTTTCCAGGTAAAGGTGGTGGAGGAGGAGGAGGAGGAGGAGGCTGTAGCTGACATGAACAGTGGGAGGCCTCCTTCCTGGGTGGAGGCTCACTACAAGGCACTTTGAATTTAAAGCTGTCATCCATGGGAGAAGTCTGCACCGACTTGGCCTCCAGACAGCCAAGGTAGGAGGCTGCCTCCGTCTGGAAGTGAGCATCACACTGAGCCTTCACCAGGGCCTCCTCTCCTCCACACTCTCTGTCTACGGTGGAGCTCCTGGAACCATCCTTGTCCACCAGGGGGGGCTGCCGCTCCAGCTCAGCGATCTTGGTTCTGAGGTCTTCTATGGTTTGTTCAAGCTGCTGGATGACATTCACGTGCTTCTCCTTCAACTTTATGGAGGGAAGCACACATTCCTCCTGCTGAAAGGAGACAAACATCATTCACCTCCAGTCAGTAACACATCAGTCCAGCTCTACTCAGATCATAGGCTGGTTACATGGAATCGAGTTAGTGCTTGTATTAATCACTTATTCACATACTTGCAATGATTAGTCAGGTTACTGCAGCTGAACATAATCTGACTACTGGGAACACAAATATGCTATCATTCTGGAGAGGAAGTACAATAACTGTTCATGAATTTCCCCCATTTTTTCCACACAAACAAGTCCTAATGCGACAAACCTCAGATGTTTCCTCCTCTGGTCTCAAACTTAGGGTGGTTTCATAATGCTCTGAAGTGAAGAAACACAACAACACAGTAGAAAAGATTTCTGGTGACGTTCTCAAGCAAAATGACAAATCCAATCAGAAAACGTCTCACTGAGGCCTAACAGAGACAGAGCTTGACTTGTGAACGAATAACTCACCTTGATTGGCTTCTGAATGTGCAGAAACAAAGATGTTAGACAATGAAGGCAGAAATGGAAAGAAAAGACATAAAGAGTTGGAATTAATTCTAACAGACGAGCTCATATTCCACCAATATTCATTTCTCTCTACAGACTCCCTCAACGTCTAACACACTCATGCAGCTAACACCCAGAAGGAATCATTGTTATTTAGAACACAATCTGAGCAGCAATGATATCCACTGTGGTTCCTAACAGAGAAGAACTACACAAGTAACCTCCTGCATCCCCATTTCTCTCAACCACACAAGGCATATGTCAACAGGCTGACTTCACCACAGTCAGGCCCCACATGTCCTGGGATCAAATCTGATCCAGTTCCAATCTGGTGGATCGCCAGGGCCAGGACAGCAGCTATTGGTCAACTTGTTTAAGAGAACAAACACAGCCTGCTGACATGGGATCAGCACGGTGCCCATACTTTTAAAGATGACGTGGTTCTGATGGCTTCATCGAGTAAGGATCTCCAGCAGACATGCAGCACCAGAAAACCGAACATGCCTGGATGTGCACTCCTATTTAGGTTGCAAAATCTGTCTTCTGATAATATCATCGCCACATTGTAGCACGTGTAACACCATCAAACAGAACCAAATAAGCTGTGCTGCAGCGTTACTATTTGTGTTGCTATAGGCTAACCAAAAAAGACCGACATGTTGCCACCTACGGTAGCGGAGTGGAATGCTCTTCATTCTGCTTTCCAACAAACATGTAAACAGGACAAAGGCCTAGTTTTACCTTAATTACTGTCAATGTGCACGTGAATGCACTGACTGGAGCAGTTTTCAGCTGCGATGAAGACAAGCACTGCAAAATCTGAGGCCATGTCATTTTACACGGCAAGATTTTAAAATTGGCAGAAGATTTTCATAACATGATCTCTCATGTGGTGATAAAAATCGGATATAATAATTATGGTGCTATAGTGTGTGTTGTGCAGCCACATTGCAAAGTCAACACAACACACACAAACCAATTTCACTCACGGACATTTCCAGATTCCAGGGAATTCTCACTCAACATAACTTTGGATCAAAGCTAACTTCAAAGGGAAAACAAACACAGCAGACGAGGAAGTGGATTTGGAATCCCCTAACTCCATACAGCATCCTTCTGTCACCTCACTTTCTGATTGGCTACATGTCACATTCCTTTGTTTTTCCCCAGCGTCCTGTCTGGCTGTGAGGCAGTGCCAAAAACAAACCTTACAGATTTACTCTCACAGGTGTTACCTTGGCTTTTTAGACAGACCTCTCTTTCTTAGTTGATCATTTGTTTCTTTGATTTCAAACAATAACTGTAAACACCTTGGAAGGAGTTCATTATGAGCTTTAGACATTGTCAAAAATTGTCCTGAGTTCTACTAAGTCATGGGATTTTAAAGCGCTGGATGATAATAATCTGATCCATTTATGATTCCTTTAATTCCTTTAAGTTGGTTTTATTGTTAAGTGATAATTTATTTTTGTCAAACCAGTTTTTAAACTCTCTTAGTTCTCCTTCCATTGTATGCAGAAGAAGTGTTTCCAAACTTTTTCCACTTCAAATTATGGGGGAGCTAAGGGGAGCCCGGCTCCCCTGAAAGGGTGACGGGTGTGGGCCGTCACAACTCTTTCCCCTCCTGTAGCCCTGGCTGTGACATCAAGCCTGACCCTAACCAGCTCCGGTGGCCTAGTGGTAGAGTGTCTGCCCCGGGACTGGGAGATTGGGGTTCAAATCCCGGTCAGGTCATACCAAAGACTTTGTAAAAAATGGGACCCAATGCCTCCTCGCTTGACACTCAGCATTAAGGGGTTGGATTGGGGGGTTAAACCACCAACTAGTTCCCGAGCGCGGCCACAGCTGCAGCTCACCACTCCCCACCATGGGGATGGGTCAAATGTGGAGATGTAATTTCACCAGTGTGTGATGATGACTTGGGACTTTGACTTTATTTGCCTGTTACTAAGTGATAAGGTAAGTGATAATTGATTATTGTTAAGTGATAATTTATTTTTGTCAAACCAGTTTTTAAACTCTCTTAGTTCTCCTTCCATTGTATGCAGAAGTGTTTCCAAACTTTTTCCACTTCAAATTATGGGGGAGCTAAGGGGAGCTTGGCTCCCCTGAAAGGGTGACGGGTGTGGGACGTCCTATAGCCCTGGCTGTGACAGCTGTCTCTTCACCAAACCCAGGAAAAATCTCTGATGTTATCCTGGGCCGGACCTTCTCTGACACGGTTCCCCTCCAGCATGATGAGGCCATGGAGAGGGGATCTTACTGGACTTGGGGTGTCGAATGTCCATGTGTCTCCTGCTGCAGAGGACAACAGCTCATTTTGGCAGGGGGCAATGCTAAAGCCCCAATCAGCTCCACTCCAGTTGTGTTGGGTGTCTGGTTCACAGTTTTGCCTGGATGCGGTAAGGGAGCATGGGGCAGTCGCCAACTCTCTCCTCTCACCTGCCTGGTACAGCGCCCTGGATCCATGCTTTCCTCCTCTGACAGCGCCCAGGCCCCAGCACTCTGCAGGATCACTGCTCGACCCCTCTCAGCCTGCAATGAAGCCCTTCATGGTGAGCCAAACCCCTAGCCTGGCAAGCCATCCTATATATGTGTATATGGAATTTGGTCTAGTTCACTAGGCTACCAAACCCCTGATCACAGCCAGAACTTGCCGAGGAGTTCTGCACTTCACCCCGAATCCAAGAAACACATCCACGGTGCTGACCACACATCGCAGCAGCCCTGGAGATGAAGCTCCTCACAGCTCCCTTTAGCAGCTGCTTTGACAGGTGTGTTTTCCAGGAGGATAAGAGGAAGCGGAGGCCAGTCATCCAGCGCCAGAGCGTTAGCCTCAGTGATTAATCTGCTGCTGTTGGTGATTCCTGGGGCCGTCTAACTCCACGGTCCAGCTTCACACTTGGATTCCTCTGTCAGAACCATCCACACTATACCCACCTTGCTAATCATCATTACTGGCTCTTCCCATCTCCTGGAATCCTCCTGAACTCCTGTGAACCTCCATCATTACCAGCATCATCCTCCAATTCAGTGCATCTCCTGTCCACCCTCCAGCATTGGGCCGTAATGTCAATTTCAGTTCCCTATGGTTCACCTTCTATTCTACAGTTACCCATCTCTGGACCACACCACTCTAGCTCCACTTCCCTCCCTGAAGTCCAATTACTCCTCACCTCTGTAAGCATTTGCTCCTACCTGCTATTATTAGATGATCTTATCTCCTGCCCAACTCATTTTCTCTCCTGTTTTATAGTTTCCGGGTTCCTGTACATGACATCCGTCCTCCAGCCGTCTTCGCCGGTTTAGCTCCGGTTCCCTACATTCCAATAAATATTTTATATTCTGATTTCCTGTGTGTCTTCTCTGCATGTAACAT
The DNA here is from genome assembly GCA_006937985.1 of Aphyosemion australe. Classification (NCBI taxonomy): domain Eukaryota; kingdom Metazoa; phylum Chordata; class Actinopteri; order Cyprinodontiformes; family Nothobranchiidae; genus Aphyosemion; species Aphyosemion australe. The sequence goes on from SSNS01000361.1 coordinate 407,300, forward strand.
CTGCCAAATATCATGACAATAATCTTAAACAATTACCAATCATTCCACTTTCACAGAATCATACTGTCACTATTAATTTGGCTCTTTTAAATGTCTGCTCTCTGGGACAGCCCAAAAAAGATCCAGGCTCAACCTACATTACGTTATTTATATGGACTCTCAGCGTACCGGGACTTCTTTTGAGCTGATTGTTCATGCGGTCCAGGCGGCTGCATGCTGCACACAGCCACAGTAACATTCTCAAAGTCGTGCCGCCAAAATAATGAATCAGCAAGACATTAACTACACTATACCTGGTTCAGCTCTTCTCTAACTCCAGTGAGTCATGGCTGCTCATACTGATCCAGAATCCTCTGCAGGTTTCTTCTTGTTAAAAGGGAGTTTTCCTCTCCACTGTCGCTACATGCTTGCTTAGTATGAGGATTGCTGTAAAGTCTCTGACACAATAAGTCATTGACTCGATGCAATCAGCTGGGTTCCTTATATAGGAAACTTTTAACTAATTAGCTTAATGAACTCAACTCAGTTTGGAACGTTTACTTTGTGAAGAGCCCTGAGACGACTCTTGTCATGAAATGCTGCTATAGAAATAAACTGATTTGAATTGAAATAAAACTCAATAGTGACCATCTTGTCCAGCTCTTGTGTAAGTGTTGGTCTTACCTGCTTCTGTGGGAGTTTGTCCAGGCCAGATGTCTACACTTGGCTTCACTGACAGCCAGGGGCCCTTCATGTGACTGGTAACTTTCCCCTCCAGGAGATCCAGTGAGTGTGGTGGCTGGTTGACAGCAGCCCATGTATATAGTTGGTCGTGCTGCAGAAAGAAATCTCTATTAAACATTTATTGAAGAACAAAATCTCCTTGACAGCTCAACTTTGTAAAGCCGTGGATCTTATCTAAAGCTAAGAGGAGACTGGCTCCCCTTAAAGGGTTATGGGCTCCCCCAAAAGCCTTAAATGTACCGCAGCTCTCTTTGCTGCCATGGAGTATGACCCCCCCCCCTTCCCCCCTGCGCTCCTATGGAGAATGGATGTCAGCGGCTAATGCAGGAAATAGGGGTAGAAGGCTATTTTCAGGTTCAGCCTCCATGTGAAAACCAGAGTGATCGATCATATTTCAAAAATAACAAGTAAAGAAGGTTTCTCAGAGAACTTGGTCTTTAAAGTACGCTCCATTTGCAATTTTGACAATCAGAATTCATCCTCTAAGTTCAAAGCATCTAAAGCGGGAGTGGGGGTGGGTGGAGGGACTGCGGTCCTCGAGGGCCACTTTCCTGCATGTTTTGTTTTTGCCTGCTACAACACATCTGATTTTAATCAGCAGCTGATAAACAGGCTTCTGCAGAGCTTGGTGAGCTGCTGAGCAGCAGGGAACAGGGAAACAACTAAAACATGCTGGGCAGCAGACCCCGAGGACTGGAGTTGCCCACCCCTGATCTAAAGGGTAATTAGAATAAGTCATTTTAAATTGTGGTTTTGCGTAGTATAAAGTACATTTTTCAAGATTCAAGATTGTTTAATTGTCATTACACAGCTGTACAATGAAACTGACGTGCTCACTAAAAGACAGCTCACATAAGGAGGGAGGAAAGATCAGACACTGTTATGTTGTTTGTCATAGAGTTAACTTATGACACATGACTTAGTAAATGAAACGCATCTTGAGGCATAGTCAGGTTATAGGGAGTTTATGGTGGAAAGTTAAACATTGATTATAAAGTTAGCTTTAGTTAGCTGGCAAATCAGCGTAGTACTAGCCTAGTGAACTAGACCAATTCTTGCTTTGCAGAGTTTATATACACATATATAGGATGGCTTGCCAGGATAGCGTAGTACTGCTGCCACGGTGTGTCTTATGAAAACGCTGCGGCAGCATGGCCACGTGGGAATTTTGTGGCATTTGTGTCGCCACGCTTGGTAGTAATATCAAATCAGATCAAATCAAATCTATTTTATTTATATAGCAACAACAAGTTGACCAAAGTGCTGCCTACAGCAATAACACATCAAATTTATAAAAAAAAAAAAAGATTGAGCAATAAAAGTCAAAAAATGAAACTATTGTTTAAGCACAGACATGTGTGATTTTGTTCTATTGGGAGGAATTTTTAGCTCCTGTTTGGTTTTCTTTTGGGGGGAGATTTGCTGTTTGTTGGGTAGGAGGGATGGTGGGTGTTAGTGGTCTCCGGGTTAAGGGGATTGCTGGGTTTTGATGAGATTGAGGGAGGGACGGAGTTGCACTGGATCAAGGTGGAGATGTTTATGCTCTGGGTTTCATAAGACCCCTCATGTTACATTTGTACCATTTATTTGCTGTATGAACAGAGGGAATAATGAGAGGCGAGCACCTGGATGCCTTATTACATGTGTGAGCTGGAACATTGAATCTATTAGTAATTCCCTGAAATTAAGGAAAATTACATCTCTTTTAAAATGACTCAAATTGCATATTGCCTTTTTGCAAGAGACACACGTACGCTCAGCGGATGAATCATATTTTCAAAAGAAGTCATCTGGTCTGGTGTTTCAATAGACTTTTAACTCTAAAATACTGGTTGCCGTGCCATGTTAGAGCAGATTTTAAGGTCTTGTTTTTGACCTACAAAGCTATCCACAATCTGGCTCCACACTACATCACTGATCTCTTGGATCCATATGTTTCATCCAGGGCACTGCGGTCACATGGAACGGGGCTCCTATGCATCCCAAAAATAAAGCGGATGACTCTGGGTGGGCGTGCGTTTGCGTTTCGTGCTCCATCGCTCTAGAATGCTCTGCCACAGGACGTCAGACAAGCATGATCAGTGGAAGTTTTTAAAGCTAAACTGAAAACGTACCTTTTTACTAAAGCTTTTACTGATTGATTACTTGATTTTTTTTTTAGCCGTTTCTATGTCCTGTTTTAGCTTGTTCTTAATTTTGACTTTATTGCTTATGTGTACTTCATTTGTTTACAGCTGATGCTGTTGTTTTTATACTGGGGTACTGTTTTTATTTTTTATGTTGTGCAGCGCTTTGTTTAAAGGCGCTATAGAAATAAAGTTATTATTATTATTATTATTATTATTATTATTATTATTAAATCGAAGGGGGTTGCTGTCGTAATTGGTGGTCATGTACAGTTTGCCATTACCAGTTAAGATACACCATGTTCCAGATTATTACACACATCCTATTTAAGTGTCACAAAGATGACATTTTTTGGTTTTTAGTTAAACTCATGGATGGCGTTGTGTATCTGGGCTCTTTGGATCACTGGAAGAAATCTCAGACACCTGTGACTATTAGTTTACCAGGTGTGTCCAATTAAAGGATAAACTACTTAAGAAGGACGTTTTGGGCCACTGCTATGAAAAATATGATGCGCTGAACCGGAAATGCTTCTGGAGCGGGCACCAGATTGTGAAAGAACGGATAACGCTAGAAATACGGCGATTCTTCCTGATGCAAGAAGTGAGTCTACTCTTTCTTTTGGTAGTTTTGGCGTTTACATGATCATAGAGCACAATGTTCTGTGACTCTTCAAAAAACAGTAAAAACGCTCAAAAACGCTGGCAGTCAGGGGCTTTCTGATCAGAAAATGGCAGGCAGTGAATGGGTTAGGGTTAGATTTGATTCTCTACTTCTTTCGGATGAAAATTTTGTCAAATTCATGGTCTTGGAAATACTTTTTTTTTTATAAAGTTTAACCAAACACCAGAAATGTCATCCTCGATGGTCTGGGAGTCTATGTAAGCATACCTGGGAGGTCAAATAATCTTCTATACGGAAAAGGGACAAACAGCTGAAATTATTGCGGGATGAAATGAAATGTTTGGACGAAATCCTTAGCCGTTCCCCCTCACCAGGAACAGAATTTAATATCTTAACCACTGGACAGGCCAAGGATGGAAGTGGTGTACCAATGGTCCTCTCAGCTGTGTTCACGATGCGCTGCAGAGCTTTCCTGTTGTAGTCAGTGCAGCTCCCACCTCACACAGTGATGCAGCTGGAAAGGATGCTCTCGATAGTTCCTCTGTGAAAGTTGATAACAATCTCCTTAGTTTTGCTGACATTCAGCTGGAGGTTGTTGTTCTTGCAATACATGCCCAGGAATTGGACCTCTTTCCTAGTGAGTCTAACCACTGGCGATTAGCCCCAGCAGAGTTGTGTCATCTGCAAACTTAACAAGGTGATTTGAGCTGTAGGTTGGTGTGCTGTCATGTTTCAGTAGGGTGAAGAGCAGATGACTGAGCACACAGCCTTGTGGTGTCCCTGTGCTCACAGTGATGCTGGGGGTGGGGTGGATATGATGTGTGACATGACCAGCTGTTTAAAGCACTTCATGATGATGAGTGTCAGTGCCACAAGACGGTTGTCATTGAAGCAGGATGGGGATGATTTCTTCGGCACAGGTATGATGGTCACGGCTTTGAAGCATGATGGGACAATGGCTTTCTTCAGGGAGGTGTTAAAAATGTCTGAAGACATCCTTCAGTTCCTCTGCACAGTCCTTCAGCACCCTACCAGGAATGTTATCTGGACCTGCTGCTTTTTGGGTGTTGATCGTGGAGAGTGTCCAGGGCAGACAGGCAGAGAGTCTGTTCGTGCAGAGGTGGTGGTGTGGCATTCCTAACTGGGCGGTGGTACCCACCGTCAACATTTAAAACCTCAACAACGCCACCTTGGGAATTGCACCCAAGGAATTCGTTTAAACTCTTCGCAAGACACGTACATTCATTGTTGCACAGGAAGTTGAGAGTCATGGTTAGGGTGGTTAAAAATAATAATTTATTACAATAAAAATGTCTGCTTTACTAATCTTAAAACCCTATAACCTGGACTTACCAGTGGGGTGGGGGGCCCACCACAGGCCAGTGGCACTCCACCCACCACCAGATCACCCACTGTGACCACACACACACACACACGGTGCTGCAAACCAAAAAGACACACAAAACTGGAGGTGCCACTGCTGCAGGGAGACCGTCACACCCACTGGAAGCCCAGCTGAAATAAAAACAGAATAAATAATTAAAACACAGAAGGTAAATAAAAGTTCATGGTGCCCATTCCCAACCCCCACAGTACTCTGGAGCATTGGACGCTCCTGGAGGTGCTCCTGCAATCGCTGTGGCTCCGTTGGTCCCATGGCCAGTATGAAGTTCCGTTAGCAGCTCTCTGGTCGTTCCAGGCCAGACGCTTCTGCCTGCACTCCTCCCTTGGGTACTCCTCCTCGCTCACTCCAGGCCAGAGGAGTGAGCGAGGGATCTGCTCTGGTCCAGGCGGTAGCCAGGTATGGCCCTCCCCAGCGTCCTTTGGCTCTGGTGGAGGGGCAGCCATCATTCATTTTCTTTAAAAGTCATGTCTATTAGCTAACAACATACCTGGTGGAGGGGCAGCCATCATTCATTTAATCACCCCTGCCCTGGTGAGCCTTTTAAAGGAGGCTGCCAGGGCTCTGATTGGCTTACCCCTAATCAGGTAAGTGGCAGCAGGTGGAGCACTCCACCCTGCCACAGTGGGATTTTCTGAGGGTAAGTGTTGTTCTGTGCTTCAAAATGTGCAAAGAAGTTGTTCAGGTTGTTGAGCAGGGAGGTGTCGCTCTTATAGCTATGCTGTGCGGGCTTGTAGTCTGTGATGGCTTGGATGCCCTGCCACAGGCTCTGTGCATCTCTGCTGCTCCTGAGTGGGAAGTTACCTTGTGTTTGTAATCTTGTTTTGTTTTCCTGATGCCCCAGGACAGGTTGGCCCTCACTGATCTCAGGCCAGGTTTATCCTCAGTTCTGAAGGCATTGCCTCTGGTCCTCAGCAGCCTGCAGGGCCGGCCCTGGGCATAGGCTGATAAGGCCTAGGGCGCCCTCTGCTGGAGGGCTGTATTCCCCCAAAAAGACAGTTTGTACTGTTCCTGCTGCAAGCTCTTCTCCCAAAAAGCGTTTAAGTTACAAAGCAGCGAGGGTCTTAATGACTGAAAAAACTGCACTTACATACTCAAGATGCATCAGAACAGTCCTGAACATACCAAGAATATGGGATCATGGAAAGAACTGGAAACCCGTGTTAGAATGGGTGAAACAATCGACAAAGTTGAACTGGCACTAATAATTACTGAAAGGTGGCGAGAAGTTCTTACCAGATTAGTAGCAATCATTCAGTCACTGGCAGAGAGAAACATTGCTCTGAGAGGGTCTACAGACAGGCTTCATGAAGCAAATAATGGGAATTTTTTTAAAGAAAGTGGAGCTCATGGCTCAGTATGACCCAGTGCTGAAGGAGTATGTTGCTAAGGTGGAAGGAGGGGCCAATCACACTTCTTACCTCAGGAAGACCGTTCAAAATGAGCTCATTGACTGCATAAGTGAAAGGATTCTACAGTACAGTCTATTTTGATAGTAATAAGGCAGTCCAAATACTTCTCTATTATTTTAGACTGCACTCCAGATTTGAGCCACACAGAGCAATTATCAATAATAATTCAAATAATTGCTGTTGAAGGCGCTCCACAAATTAAGGAACACTTCTTAGGGCCGGAATATACTTGCTGTTTAACCTCGCGTTGGTGCAGGCAGCAGGCTGCGTCTTTGTTCACATGTATTACCGGAGTGTTCCACTAGGGGGCAAACGAGAGTACTCAGAGTGGATAGAGAGCCGGTACAACCAAAACAAACATGGCGTCAATAAAAAAAGATCAGTAACTGGTTAATTTTGAGATTACAGCAGAAAAAAAGACAGCAGCGGTATCTGGCGTAACCATGGTGAGTGTGTCTCGCTCATTTTGTCAACTCCACCTACTGGTTGCTCGTATATTACAGCGTTCGGGCACGTAGCGTCGCGTTAATTTTCAGAGGACGCACACAAACAACGCTTCGAATCAACGCAAGCTACGCGTGGCAGCCATTTTAAACACGCGTTTGCGTCGTTAAACAGCAAGTATATCACGGCCCTTAGGGTTTCTTGAGCTCAATGTTCCATTTGAAGATTGTAGAGGGCAGTCTTATGACAGTGGAGCAAACATGAAGATGAAGAACTAGGGAGTCCAAGCCAGACTGCTCCAGATGAACCCCAGGGCCCAGTTTTTCAAAAGTAATCCACTAGGATTCTGGATAACGGATTGGAGCAAATCTTGAAAATGGGTTTTTCAAAAGAAAAAACGGATTACATAATCGGATTAGATCACGTAATCCAATCTTGGTTTTGATTCGGATCAAACCTTTAGTTTGGGTTTTTCAGAACTTTTTTGTAGGATTTGGATCATTTTGATCCAAAAAACCTGGATTAAACTGATCCCATCAGAAGGGTGGATTTAGCGTGGATTTCAGGCCCAAAATGTTATAAAAACTTTAAAAATGTATCAAATAATAATATATTTGGATCATGCAGTATCTTACAAGATATCCTATTTATTCATAAGGTTTTAATTTAATTTGTTCTTCCATCAGGCTACAGTGATTAGGTAGGCTGTAACGTATTCAGCCTTTCAGTATAGGCCTCTTAAACATTCAATTGCACATCTTGCTCTGCAATGAGCAGTGTTAGTTTCTTTTAAATGTGTGTTTTCATTTTAAATAAACATAAACTTATATTGACCCCACACTGGCTATTCTACTTGTTGCTCTTTACATATCTATAGTTCTACATTGTGATTTCCTATCCTGTTTGAGCACTGGTTATCCAGATTTGGTGATCCTGAAAAGTTCCTATCCGGATCAGAATGATCCAATCCGATGTTGCTTTGAAAAACTGGCTCAAAAGTAAGCTGGATTACATGATCACGGATCGCAAAAAAAAGGTTTACTAAATCCGGATCAATTTGATCCGAATTTAACCTTTTGAAAAACTGGGCCCATGGCTTTATAAGTGCCACGAGGAGCACACACTGTAAATCTAGTTGTGTCTGATGCAGCAAAGAGCTCTGCAGATGCAACTGCCTACTTTGGTTACCTGCAGAAAATATTTAACTTTTTTTCTGCATCCACTCAAAGGTGGTCCTTTTTAACAAAACATCTTGACACAACTTTGAAATCGTGGGCAGATACTGGATGGGAAAGTCGAATCAACAGTGTGGCGGCTGTCAGATTCCAGGCTGCAAAGTGAGAGATGCTCTTTTAGAGGTAAGAGAGAGTGCTGCAGATCCAGCCACACAAATTGAAGCACAGTCACTGGCAGAAGAAGTCGGATCATACAGATTTTCAATACGCAGTGTTGCGTGGTGTGACATTCTTACAAAAATCCAGAATGTGAGTAAACTCCTGCACTCTCAAAATTAAATTAAATGTTCCCCGCAAATTGTATCTACCCTCTCTATCACAAAACAGCTGTTGAATAGTGATTGGTAATTGATTCTGTCTTGCTTTATATAAAATTAGCAGTGATTTTAAATTCACTAGATCTTCAAGTTTTAAAAGTTTAGATGTTATGAAAAATGTATCAGTATGGTCTCAGAAACAACCTTATGTACAATCCTAATTGCTTTATTTTGAAGTCTAAATACTGCCTCCTAATGGCTACTGTAGGTATTACACCATACCTCTGCACAAAAGATAGGGGGGAATAAATGCATAATATAAAATTAGTAGAGCTTTGTGGTCCAGAAAAAATCGACATTTTCTCATAATTGCAATGTTCTTAGCCAATTTCTTTTGTATACTATGTATATGAGATCTCCAGCTGATATTGTGAGTGATTATCACTCCCAGGAATTTATATTCTTTTACTTTCTCTATTTCATTGTCATCCATTTTATTTTGTGTCATTTTTAATGCTCTTACTTGTTTTTATCTGTTTATTGTTTTTATGCTATTTTTTATCTTCCTTTATATTTTTGTGACTTTTATCTGTTTTTATAAAGTGTTCAGCACTTTCATTAAGGTTGTAGGAGGTGCTATTCAAATAAAATTTGATTTGATTTTGATTGACTATCTTATAATTATGAAATAAAAATTATCATTTTTTTATCAGGAGTGTTTGCTGTCGCATTTCAGTTATAAAGTGAACAACCACACAAAAAATCGGATTTAATCAAAAAATTGGAATTGAGCATAAAGACCTGCAGTATGGATGTAGCCTAAGTAGCTTTGTGCCATCCTGATGCATAACAAGATGAGAAGCTCCAACATGAAGAAGTCAATTCTCATTGAGACACAATAAAGTCACAACCACCACGGGAAGATACGGTGCAGGACAGCTACATACGTCAAACTTGGCTGGTGCTGTGGAGGCGATGTGGGCAGTGCTGCCTCCTAACTGCTCCCGGAAGCAGTCTGTGAACGGCAGCAGGAGGCCCATGGCCAAGATCTTAGAGCAGAGCCTCTCAGCCTCCTCTGACTCCTCCTGCTGCTGCTGCTGCAGGAACAGCTTCTCCAGGAGCGTACGACCTAGATAGCCACAGTTGGAACACACAAACACACCTAGTTACTGTCTTGTTCTGTTCTTGTTCTGATCTTTGGAGATTAACTGTTGTTTTCTTCTTATCTACAGCAGATGGAGGTTGAGTTGAGAGACATTTTTCTAGCTTGTTTCACCCGTTTTCTGTTTTGGTAAAACATAAAAGATTAAGTGACTCAGAGTTTGGTAACGGGCTATAAGGCTTCTCATTAAACACGTTAGACTGTTGCAGATAGTCTGGAGCCACTGGTTCAGAGATGCCTAGAAGCTCATTATGTACTACAAGTACATAAACATACAAAAGGTTAGTGCATGGTCACCACTGGGCCCTGATGCTTTAAAGGTGTCCTAGAATGCAGTTAATCAACGATCTAAAACAGAGCTTTGAGCCTCCAAAAAGCATAAGAAAAATGTTTTGGGCTTTCATCTGTCCCAGGAGCCCTGATACAGGCCATACTAAACCCCCTTACTCAGGCCTTCAGTGAAAAGAGCTGTTGACCCCTCCCACTCGGCCAGGACATGCTGATTGGTTGGTTTCCCCAGAAGGCCTCAGACACATGCAGGTTTGAGGAGGTGTGGCTCCCCCTTATGACGTTAAGGAAGGCTTTCTCAGAACAGGTTTTCTCTCACCTTTTCAACTTTCTAATTTACATAAAAAGTAGGTCACACACAGCTTTGACTTTTTGGCATGCTGCTGTTGACCACCCAAGCTGTCTTATTCAACAACAACAAGGAACATGTTGGTTTACATTCTAGGTCCCCTTTAAAAACTGATTACTAAGAACATTATGATATGCAGACCAGCCAAGAACATTAAACTGTCCATCAAAAACAATAAAAGTAATCAAAAAGTAAAATACCTCTGAGCTAAGAAACAGACAAACATGAGTATAATAAAAATGTCAGTCATGAGTGATTATACAACAGTCAAGTAGAGCTAAATTCAATTCAATTTACTTTTACGCCAAACCACGACAAGAGTTGTCTCAGTGCCAGTGAGCAGCGAGGAGGCCTGTCTAATGGCAGCTGGTTCTAGAGCCCAGGTACGACCACAGCAAAAGCCCGATCACCTCTGAGCTTCAGCAGCTGCTGGTCAACCGTCTGTAGAAGTAGTGGTGGACCATAAGAATAACAGAAAGGTACGACGATGCCAGCCCATTTAAGGATTTATATGTCAGCAGTGCTTGAAGCTGGTACTCCCCTTAGAAAAATATCCTGGGGGTGGGGGTATCTTGAGGCTCTCCCCATTATAAAATGACTGTTTCATGAAAAGTTATTTTGGTTTACATCTTGGTAGGCACAGATGAAATGGAAAGCTTTTCGACAATGGAAGAAGCCTTTTGAAGACTTCTTCTGGAAGTCATCAATAAGGTCATTTTATGCTGAGCTGCTTCTGAGTTGAACTGAGCTGAGTTTATAACTGTCAGGCCACTCAAGTGTTCTTGTGTCATAGAGAGCCTATCTACCTCTGGTTCATGGGTCCCCTACTGTCAAAAAATTAATATGACTCTATGAGCCAATAAAAGTTATTTTCTGATCTCAGTTGATATGTGCCATGGATTTAACATATGATGTCCGTGAATTTTTTTTAACAAAGCTTTATTATTATTAGGGCTGTCAAAATTAGCGCATTTTTAATGCGTTAATGCAAAGCCCCCTTAACGGCATTCATTTTTTTTTAACGCGCAGGTTTCCGTAGTTTTGTTTTGGCCCTCCTCGCGTTCCATAGTCTGACATAAATAAGAAGCAGGAACCAGCTATTGGCTAGAGGCAAATTTCCTTTGAATCACGTGTAAAAATGTATTAAACCCTCAAGTCAATTTATTTTTAAGATTTCCACGGCTGGATTTTGAAGAAAAAAACAGTGTTTTTAAATGTATATTTGTCCACTCCATAGTTCAAATAAGAAAAATTTGAATAAGAAAAAACAATTTGCGATTAATCGTGAGTTAACTATGGACACTCATGCGATTAATCGCGATTTAAAAATGTAATCGATTGACAGCCCTATTTATTATGATTTTTTACATTTTAATATTTTAACAAGAATACAAAAAAAACCATCCCCCACCCTGCTACACTGAATCAACTAAAAAACAATGACAAAGTCATAAAACAGGCCTCACCACGACACTCACAGAACTCAAAATGCCAAAACAAATTCACAAAAGCAACAAAGGAAGCAATCACAAAAAACAATTCACAGGAACAGATTCAAAACAGGACATACATGATATCCAGACAACACTGAATCCCTCAACAGAGGAGAGGTGTGCATCTTCACTAGTCTCACGATTATTGTGTCAACAAGTCGATTCAATTCGATATCTCGACGATGCATCACGATTTATTCATATGGATTTGTTTTCATCGATAAACAGAAGATGTCAGATATTTGCTTTTTTTAAAAATCAAAAACATGTCTGACACAACACGCCATTCTCCAAAAAGCTCTTCAATCACAACAATCCTTAGGACGATGTAAAAGTGTAAAACATTTTAAACATTTAAGAAGATTTTACAAATTAAAAAATCTGTTTCCTCATTCAGCATCTCAGGTGAAAGTAAAGTAAAGGAGAAACATGCAGACAGAATCTTAAAAAATAGTGAAAACCTAGAGGACATGTCCAATTCTTGCCTTTAATGTAGTTGATAAAATCCATAACGGGTCCATTTATTAGCTTTGAGCAGCTTTAGAATCTAATATTTATGCCACGGTTCAAGTAAGAATTAAATAACACAAAATGAAATGTTTGGCTTAGTTTGTTATTGAGTTTGAACCCAGTGGTCTCATTCAGAAATGTTGGAGCATGAACCAAGTTCTGTTTAACGCAGAAAAGACTAGAACATTAAAAAATCCTAAACTTCCAATAATATTAGAGATATTTGTTTCATTATTGCTGATAATAATAACACCAGCAGGAGGCTGTGGGCTAGGCAGTCCGCCATACTCCATCACAGAAGACGCAAAAGCATCCTTTTTCTAAATGAACGTATCTACCTTCATCTGCTCCTGACTCAAAGTAAAGCCCAAATCAAAATAATCCAAAGTTGATGCCAAAGCCGTTTCAAATGAGCCGTCACCAATAGAACGCTGTGATTGGACTGCTACGGAGCCGCCGCCATCTTAGTTTCGCTCATTCACACTAATATCCCACCCACCTGACTGATAGAGCGCTGTGATTGGCCCACCAAACCAATAGAGTGCTGTGATTGGACCACTATGAATTTCAGTCAATGGGGCGTGTCATTTGAATTCATAGGATGTCCAAGGAAGGTCCTGCCTTTCTCGCCTCTGATTGGCTGGAAGGGCTGTCCTATGATTGGCTATTTCATGTAACAGCAAACCGTCTCCCCTCGCTGCAGGTTTATGTCTGCAGACAGATCTTGAGGAGTTTTTTCTAAAGAACATGTGAACTTAGCGCTATAATAACCATTCTGTCCTGTTTTACAACAAACCAGCTTCAGTTTCTTTTATAAGAGAACCTGAAAAACATCAAATGTGAACTTGTAATCAATCTTGTTGCATTTATCACACTGTTGGATTGACTTTATATCTGTTGACTCTCAAGCATGGGGTTATCTTATTACTATAGGCTATGTTATGTCTTCACTTTCATAGGTTAAAGCTGTTTGCAGGTTAGGACACATCTCATCATCTGTTTCCTTTAATCTAAATTTAATTCTAAGCTGATTATGATTCAGACCTATTTTTCACCAGTTTTCATTATTCTAGAAGAGAAACAGACCTGCTGCACACAGCTGGGCATTATAGGGCAGTTTTATTATATTTCATACTAGGTAAGGCACACATAGCCTATGTACTCCACTAACCTCAATGCTTGAGAGCCAACAGAGTGAATCTAACAGTGTGATAAATGCAACAAGATATAAAAGAACAAAAAAAACTTTTTCAAAACAGAACAAAATGGTTATTATATCGCTAAATTAGCATTTTCTTTACAAAACTCCCCAAAACAGCTGTTCTGTTGGTGGCAGGAGGACAGTCTGCACTTAGCGAGGGAAGACGGTTTGCTGCTAAATGGAACAGCCAATCGTAGGAGAGCCCTTCTAGCCAATCAGAGACGAGAAAGGCAGGACCTTCCTTGAACATCCTATGATTCCAAATGACGCCAACGGGGCAGTCCGCCATAAATTGTGGAAGAAACAGGGAAGAAGATGAAAATACAGAATTATTTCTGTACGCGCGATTGGCCAGCCACAATACTGGCTGGAGCTGCGGAGGTTCCGATGGAGCGTTGCTAGACCATAATGCAAATGACGTCATTACTTTGTTGTTGTTTTTTAACACAGCGCAGTAAAAATGTTCTATTTTTCCTGTGTTGAGTTGGTACACCCAAAAGACAAGATCTCAGCAGATGTGGAGTCATACGAAATACCATGCAAACTTTGCAATTAAACATACATAGGAGAAACTCAACACACGAAAAATAGAACATCAAAGGGAGTGTGAGAGGGAAACAAGGAGAAGACACACAAGAGCAGCAAAACAAGAAGCAGAAAGTACAATAAAGAAATCAGCCGTAACAGACCACTGCACAAGAGAAAATCATATCATGGACTGGGACAGAACACGGATCATCACGGAACAACAAAAATACAAAAGATGGATCAAAGAAGTGATAGAAATAAGGAGACGTGGACACGCAACCATGAACAGAGATGATGGAGTTTACACATTGGATCATACATGGGACTATGTCATCGGCGAGGAGGATGCAGGCAGTAGAGGGCCACATCATCCTCTGCTCCCCGCGGATTAAATGAAGTGACGCCACCAACACAGGCAACTCTGATGAAGGCTAGAGTCGTTAGCCAAAACATGTCAGCTTAAGGTAAACAACAATCTTTTTACTGCGCTGTGTAATAAAACAACAACAAAGTAACGGATTATGACGCTACACACAGAACAAACATATAAAAGAGATGCAAATGACAGTTTAGATTTTAGGCTAGACAGTCAGTCCATCTCGCTCTCTGCTGTCTGAGTGCACCGAGCGCAACTCAACTCGCCTCAATCAACATAATTCATCGACCCAAATCCACCACTCAGCTTGTCAGGCTTACTTGGTTCAGGTTTGGTCTCAGGTTAAAACTCCAGCGCTCAGCCCTGCAACACCACATAAAGGCAGACCGATATTTCCTACTCTGTAAATGGGGGGGACACACACGTCCCACTCTGACATAATAGATGTGATGCTGGTGCTGTGGTTAAAAAAAACTGCATTACACTATAATCGATTATGGTGTGCTTCTCTGACGATTCACAATCATTTATGTCCGCATCTTGATGCATCGATTATTAAATTCATTTCCTCAGCTCTACAACAGAGCCCCCAAAACTGTACCTAATCCTCTCCAGGTGAGCATGGGACATAACCTCAGCTATCCAATGACCACATGCTGGTGCGTGAGAGTCCTTCCACCTGGTCAATATTAGTCTTTCAGCCAGCAAACAGCAAAAGGCAATTAAACTTAGCTGCATTTGTCCAAGGGAGCATCCACTGCAACCACTCCAAACAGAGTGATCAAGGGGTTCGGGTGCACAGTGGTCCCACAAATCCTGGAAAGCCCATCAATAATAAACTCTCAATATCCCTGCAGTTTCGGGCACATCCAGAACATATGAATAAGTGTAGCAGGTGACCGTCTGCTACGCTCACAAGTTGATTTTAGTCTTTGGACCAATGCAGACGTTGCACCACATTGAACTGGACAACACTATGACTTATACAAATCAAAGATAAGTGATTGTTCTTTAGAGCCATGTGGCAGACCTCCTCTGCTAATTCAACACCCAGGTCCAGCTGCTATTTCTGTTTTAAAACATTCAGACTGGTCCGATGGTGTGAGCTGCGCCAGGTGTAAAGTTTACAGTCCAAGATCTCATCGAGACGAGTCTGAGACGGGCACAGGGGAAAACATTCAGGGTTCGAGTTAACAAAGAGTCTCAGTTGTAAGTACCTAAAAACTGTGAGTTGTGAATATGAACCTTGACCCTCAGTTGTTCAAAGGAGGCAAATGTACTGTCACCATATAAATCATATAAAGCATGCATGACTCTAGTAGCCCGCCCATTAAAGGCCTCATCAGACACACAGAGAGGAGATAAACACGTGGTTCTTCGTCACAGGAGCAGCAGACGATAATTCAGTGAGCCCATAAGACCGTCTACACTGATTACAGATCTTAATAGTCTGGACAACAATGGGATTGGCTGAGTATAAAAAGGGCAGCCGAGAGCAGAGTATAGCTACAGCAGAACTAGCAACCCAACTTGGCACAGCTGCCCCCTCCCTCAGCCAAAACAACAATGCATCAATATTAGAAGCCCAGTAATGATACATAAAATGAGTTAACGCCACCCCCCCCAATTCCCGAGGTAATTGCAACACTTGTTTACCGGCTCTCAGGCGTCTGCTGTGCCACACAAAGCTCGAAAGCAAACTAAAAAAAAGATTTAGAAAGAAAAACCGGAAGGTGCAGCCATTACTAAAGTTAAACCTCCTCATTAGCTGGTTTAAAGTTAAGATCATAGTTTAAATTGGGGTTTAAAGTTCTGGTGCAACAGGCTTAGATTTAAACTTGGTTTAGTGTAAAATTAAACTGGGTTTAAAAGAGAGGTTTAAATTGAATCTGTCTTAATTTTAAATTAGGTTTAAAGTTTGGTGGAACAGAATTTAAACTTAAAACTTTAAAGTTAAACTTTGTTCCACCCTAACTGATTCAGGCACAGCGCATGTGGAGGGAGCACTCATCTCTGCTTCTGCAATGATGCTTTAACCATAATTAAGAGGTTTTAAAACAACAGAATGTTTCATTCAAGGTTTAAAATTAAAATATAAACTTTGGGAGAAAAAAAACAACGCCTGGATTTGTACCCACTCATAGAACTTACCCACCCACCCCCGCGCACTCTGAGTCCAGCCACACTCATCCAGGCTAACGTCAGGAGACTTTCTCTTATATTTAAACCATCCTCCTATTTTGCCGACACACAAGTGACTTTACAGACTGTTGTTCAAGCACTCGTTTTGTATATTTCCAACTCAAAATAAACACGTACAAACTTTTTCAAATGCGATTTTTGACTAACCAAACACGGCACATTACAATAAACCATCCATAACTTGAATTACAGGCAGACAAGTGCAGATGAAATAAAGAGTATGAGAAGAATCAAACAAGAGAAAACAGAACAGCAATAAAGTATAAATAAGTTAATAAAAGTGTCAATAAAGTTACTCAGAGCCGCTGTAGAAGGCCCAATGAGCCTGAAGCTGTGGTAGCTGGAGAGGAACTGGGAAATAGTCTGGAAGCTTTTGCTGTTTGTGTGTTCAAGTTGAATTCAAATTGAAAATTTAGCAGAAATTGAAAATGAAATATATGACAATAATAGTTTTATGTATATGTAACAGTGATGTTAGAGCTAAAAGGCAGGATAGTTTTTTTAACTTGTTTTTTACTTTAGTTTGTTGAATTGGAATTTTGTCTCTTCCCACATCGAGTAGTCCCTGTCCCAGATTTGGCGAGTTGGGATCAGCCCCCCCCCTACAGAGCCAACAGGTATGATGCCATCAACATAGCTCTACACTTCATCCTTCAGCATCTGGACTCCCCGGGTACCTACGCCAGGATCCTGTTGGTAGACTTCAGCTCACAATCCTGCCAGACCTCCTTCAAGACAAACTGTCCCAGATGGACGTGCCTGACCCAACCTGCAGGTGGATCACTGACTTCCTGACAGACAGGAAACAACAAGTGTGGACTTCAGGAAGCACACAGCCCCCCTCCCCCCATAAACCTGTCTGACACTCCCATCACGATGGTGAGCCCACCATCACGTCCATCATAAAAAAGGCCCAGCAGAGGATGAACTTCCTGAGGCAGCTGAAGAAATTCAACCTGCCAACACAGTGGATGAGGCAGTTCTACACCGCAGTCATCGAGTCCATCCTCACCTCCTCAATCACCGTGTGGTACGCTGGAGCCACCACCAGGGACAAGAAGAGGCTGCAGCGTGTTGTACGTTCTGCTGAGAAGGTCATTGGCTGCAAACTCCCCTCCATACAGGACCTGTACACCTCCAGGACATTGAGGCGTGCAGGTCGGCTCACAGCTGACCCGTTTCATCCTGGACACTGTCTCTTTGACCCGCTCCCATCTGGCAGGAGGTTCAGATCCATTCGGACCAGAACCTCTCGCCACAAGAACAGTTTCTTCCCCTCTGCTGTTGGACTCATGAATGTCAATCCTAGGGCTGCCCACTCCAGTCGCTTGGTCCCAGTCACATGACCCTGACCTGTTCTATAGTAGCCGTTTCTCTAATTATTGCCTCCCTATATTATTATTATTTTATTGTGCTTATCTCTTATTTTTTTGCACCAAGTACCGCAGCAATTTCCTAATGTTGTGATTTCTCACACATAGGGCAATAAAACCCTTCTGATTCTGATGGTGGACGGCAGAAAGACTGTTTACACTACCAGTTTTAGCCTTTGATCACTTTCATTTACTTGATTTCGCAGTAAACACACCACCCTGAATCATCTTTCTGACTGTGTGCTAGGAAATCAAAAACAGCAACCCAAGTCAGATTTTTGCATTTCAAACGTTTGATTATATCTACCTTTATTTGAGAAGTAATTAGGAAGGCAAGATGTTAGCAGCTATAATAGCTTTGTACCCTCTTGGGACCCAGGTAACTGTCCCAGTGAAATACAGTTTTACATCTAACCACAGTGCAAACTACAGGTGAAACTCGAAAAATTAGAATCTGGTGCAAAAGTTCATTTATTTCAGTAAATCTACTGAAAAAGTGAAACTAATCTATGAGACAGACTCAATCTCAGCCTTTATTTGTTCTAATTGTGATGATGATGATGGCTACAGCTGATGAAAACCCCACATTCAGAATCTCAGACATTTAGAATATTACATGAACTCAATAAAACAAAGATTATAATTAGAGAAATGTTATGTACACGTGTACTCAGTACCTAGTTTGGGTTTAATGAAGTAAGTGAACTTTTGCACCATATTGTGATTTTATGAGGTTCACATGTACTAAACAGAGCAGATAAGGATCTCACCAGGCAGACTCACTAGAGGTGCAACAGTTGAACACATGATAGTGATGAGCTGTCACACGCTTATATAATAGTGAACCATAAAGTTATGTTCATGTTTATTAAGAGAGGTGTGCACTCAGAGGTGTGATCTTACAGGAATTTATGATTTACATCAAGTGAAAAAGTCAAAATTGAAATGTTCTCCAGACTTCCTGTTTTAATAACCTCTGTTTTTGCTCACCTGTGAAAACATCCTGAAATCCACAAAGAGACACCTGCCCACAGGAGGATCTTCTGGTTCCACAGATCGGTTGACTGCCTCCTCCTCTGTAGCCCATCAGGTATTCTCCTGAACCTCCTCCATCTTCCTCTCTGCTCCTCAGTCTCCTCTCGAGCTCCTCGGTCCAGTCAGCTGAGCGGCTCAGTGAGCTAGCCAGACTTCGGGAGCGCGGCCTACGGGTCTGGTGTCCTTCAGCCATCGTCCTGTCAGGATTCACAGCTGTGGCTAGTTTCACTGGAGTTTCTCAAACATGAAAGAATTGTGCCTCAGCTGACTTATTTTGTTTCAGTAGGTAGGAAAAACAGAACTGTGCACAAGTCTGGAAAGGTTATGCGGTTTGTGCTTCCAAAACCTGTGGTAGCAATACAGGGTGGACCATTTATATGGATACACCTTAATAAAATGGGAATGGTTGGTGATATTAACGCCCTGTTTGTGGCACATTAGTATATGTGAGGGGGAAACTTTTCAAGATGAGTGGTGACCATGGTGGCCATTTTGAAGTTGGCCATCTTGGATCCTACTTTTGGTTTTTCAATACTTATTGGTAATTTCACAAGAAAAACAATGGTGTGCTTGGTTTTAATGTAACTTTATTCTTTCATGAGTTATTTACAAGTTTCTCTTTGTTCACAGCCATTGACATGTCGAAGAGTTTAACACGTGAGGAGCGGATCGAAATTGTGTTGATATTTGGTGAACGCAGTAACCGGGTCATTGCAGCAGATTTCAAAGCAAGACCACCCATCTCCCATGCTACAGTTAGCAAACTGCTTGCTAAGTTTCGTGAAACTGGTTCAGTGTTGGATTTGACAAAATGTGGACGCATGATGTGTCACATGACCCTCTTCGTATTGAAAAAACAAAAGTTGGATCTAAGATGGCCGACTTCAAAATGGCCACCATGGTCACCAACCATCTTGAAAAGTTTTTCCCCTCACATATACTAATGTGCCACAAACAGGATGCTAATATCACCAGCAATTCCCATTTTATTAGGGTGTATCCATATAAATGGTCCTTCCTGTAGATCTCTTGGGTCCTAATTGTTTTTAATGGTACTAGGGTGGTTCCCTCAAAGGTTCTGTTACTATACTCTTGACTCGGGGTTGGTGTTTGCTTTGTAATTTAGATAGTACACCAGTTGTTACAATCGTAGGCTGCAAAAAAATGGGCACAGTTGCTCACTCTGCATTTACTTTGGAGAATGAGAAGACCCATCCAATATGGCGGCGACACTGTTACGCTTTCCAGCGCCCAATGGGGCGTCTACGTATTCATGTCTATGTCTGACACATTAAAATAGAAATAGACAACCCTAGACTTCGAGATCCCCTATCACCATGCTTTAGTTCTACTCTAGCACAGCTAACCTGTTCAGTGGGTCGTTAAGCTCTGCATTTAGAATCACCTATGATTCAAATCAGGTGTGTCGAAGCTGGAAAAAACTAAAACAAGCTGGATAGAGGATCTGAAAGCAGGGATGGAGAGCCCTGTAGGCCAGACTACTGTTGAATCTTAGATAAACGGACATCTTTGCCACAGTCGTGGCCATTTTTGTTTTATTCTTGTAGATCATCAGTTCTAAGCATAATTGTTTTTTTCTTGCAAAAATAAACTAAAGCTATTATGGTATTCAAATCTGTGATACATTTTTATATGTAGAACAAATTCATACTTATTAGACCCTCCTAACAGGAGGGGGGGTCGGGTATTGGCTGGTACAATGGGAGGTTTTTAATAAATAATTTTTTATCACGTTTTTAACTTGTGGGAGCAGACTAGGTGAACTTTTGTTTATGTTTAAACTGTAAGACATGATCAGGAATCTTTTAGGGATATTTTTTGTTAGAAAAAGTTTCCGAAATTTTCTTTAAATGAAGCTGGAAGTGTGTTGAGAAACAAAGAACTGGTTGCTACCAGTGTCCTTTTCTTGGACTTGTTTTCTTTTGGAACAAATACTGGGTAACGATTAAAATCACGCTGGTTTGGAATCAGGGTGCTAACAGGCTGTTTCACTGGAACAACGTCCGACTGGTGTTTAGTGTCTACTGCAGTAAAATGAGTCATCTTACAAATCCAATGTGAAGATTATCTGAAATATAAAGTCTTCCTTTCATTTTGTTTTATGTTTTCATGGTTTTGAGTAAAAGAGCTGACTCTAAATGTGGCTTACCCAGAAACCTCTTCTGTAGGTTCAGGGTGAAGTTCACAGCATTGATCCAGCTTTCCTGGCACTTCCAGATCCAGCTGAGCTCAATATGTCCGTTACTTCTCTTCCTATTTTCAGTCAGGCTCTCGCACCAACCTACAAGACTGAAACGTCTCTTTAGGGACTTCCCTCATGGAGGAGGGAACTGGGACAGGACATGTCTGAAGAACTGTGGTAAAGTTAATGCTCATCACAGTTTCATCCAACATGTTTGACTGGACTAAAGGAAAATGACTCAAAGTGTGTGCTGTTGTGATGTTTACTCGCGCTAAAGTGAGGGAGGTTATGCTGTTGTTTCATTTATAATATCTAATCATTACAGACGACTCTTCCATTCAGTGGCTGACATCTGTTATTTCAAATGAAGTTTTTAATATGGTTTATTATTCTGTAGTTTTGGTCTGGATGTTACTACTTCACACTGTCAGGATTCATTTTCTCTCCATAACCGGAGGTGTAAAAGTGAAGGTCTTAGCCGGTCTCATACCTGTAGATGTGAAGGTGGGTCTTACGTGGGCACAGGGGGCTGTGGGAGGGGGACAGACCTGGGGAGTGTCCCGGGGAGCTCAGCTGTCTTGTTGTGGTCTTGATGTAAGACGGGAAGATGGGAGGGTATGGTTTCACCCCGTGGCTGGAGGAGTTGGAGGAGTGGTTGGACCTAAGGAGCTGCTTGGCCATCTTGGGGCTTTGCTGGGTAGCTGGTGTGGTGAAACAGATGCTGCTCCTCCTGCACTGGAGGTCTGAGGAGGTCAGACTGGTACAGGCAGCAGCAAGGTGGCTGGTTCCAGAACCAGCACTCAGGCACTCCTCCAGTGACTCTGCACTGGTACCCGAGCCTAAATGACACTCACCTTCTTCAAAAGCGTTCCCTGAGCTCAGGACCTCCGTAGGTTCAGAACTTTTATCGTCGGTTCTTACAAGTGGAGGACTGAGGTCCACCTCTAGGTCTTCCTCCAGCAGTGTTTCACCTTCCGCTTCCTCTGCCCCCCCCAGGTGCTTTTCTAAACTGGTTTCAAGGGAGCTGTTACCACAGGTTGCCATGGCGATTAGGCTGATTCCTACATCCCCAACAGCAGCCGAGGAGATGTCTGTGATATGGGGCTGCTGCAGCAAAGCATGCTGATCTTTTGTGCTTGTGGCAATCCAAAGAGAGGCTTCTGTGTCCTGTTGCCTCTGGCCATTTAGTCCTGGATGCCCCACCTCCTCCTCCTCCTCCTCCGTCTGCCCATGCTTCTGCCCTTCAGTGCGATGGGAGACAGGGGTCTGCAGGCCTTGCAGGACCACAGTCAGGTCTGTGGACTTCAGAGAGTCAGACGGCGTTTCTGTGTCTAGGAACGACAGGGCGTCAGACCCCAGCTCTAGTTCCAGCCCCTCAGGTGGAGATACTTTCACGTTCCCATTACTGAGCTTGAGCTTTGTCCTCTCTTCTGCTGCCCCCCAGCTCAGGTCCCCTCCTCCGACTCCACGTGTTTCCATAACAGTGGTAACCCCGCCATGCTGCTGATGCTGAAGTCTAATAGCAAGCTGGATGTCTGCGAGCAAATCCTCGTGGTCGGCAGCTGAGTGGAAGCTGTAGATGTCGGTGTCTGACCCTGAACTGCCTCCTTTCTGCCCTCCATCATCCACGGGAGAAGTGGCAGCAGTGGAGGCTCTTCTCTGCACCCCCTGTTTTTGCTCTTTTCCTCCTGCTCCATCCCTGCTCCTCCTCCGCTCTGGTTTCTGACGCTTGTCGGGAAACGCTGCTTCTGTGTCTGACGGTCCTAATTCATCTGCAGACAGGTCCGGTGTTTTGGTGCTGTCCAGCTCATCATGCTTAGACACCAGGACGTCCTCCTTTGACCCTGTTATTGATGAGCATGTGTCTCCTTTCCCTTTCAGGTTGCTCTTCCTCTTTCGGAGGGAAAAAACCGAGGGCTTGGATTCAGACTTGATTTTCTTTTTCACTGGTCCTGTGCCATGTGTCCCTCCTCCTCCCCCACTCCCTGCTCCTTTACCTCCATGCTTACTGTGAATTTTCTTCCCTCCTTTCTTTGCCACGTCCCCTCCTCCCTCCTTCCATCCTTCATCCAGTGAAGGGAAGCTTCCATTGCTTGACGCTGCTGCAGCTCTCTTCTGCTTTGCTTCCTGATTCCCCATGTTAGTGGAGATGGCACGATGGCTGCCTCCCTCGCCTCTCAGCTCATGCCTGGAGTAGCTCTTCCTATTTTGGGGAGATTTTGGTTCCCCGTGAAGGTGGAAGTGTTGTAGCCTGATCCTTGAATATGCTTGTGGTGAAGGCGGAGCTTCTGTGGATGGTGTATTTTTTATTTCCTTTAGGCTCTGCAGCGATGATCTTCCTCTATGTTTTCCAGTGACGAAGCAGTGATGTTGACACTAATGAAGGGAGGCATACAGCTCCCTCCCTCTTCTACACAGCCCAGGTCCTACCCTCCCCCCTGCTCCTCTCCATCTGCTGAAAGGAGTGACGGAAGCACCATGTGCTCATTGACACTCACAGGGATGCAGACAAAACCCGGTTCTCAGGAGAACTGAGCTGTGGCTGATGGTGAGAATGAAGGAATACAAGCAGTTTGAGTTGGATTCTCCTTTTTGCCTTTCTTGTTTTTCCACTGCAGCTAATTACTACATTTCCCATGATTCTTAGGCTACATCGCCCATAACAGTAAGCCTGAACACTGCAACCTAAATGTAGTGGCCATTTCAGTCTCGTTTCCCCTCACTAACTAAATTTGCTCAGAGCCACAAATCACACTTTACGTCTAAAACAAACACCTCATTAATTTGGGTGGAATGTTAGATTTGGTAACTTTGCAATAATACATTCTTGACTTATGGGTGTTTGTCTCAAATCTAAACATATTACCTTTGTCAAAATTTAAATATATATGTAAACAGAGATGAATCCTTTCTGTTTGTGAGGAATGCTCACATTTCCTACTTCAAAATAATAAAATTCAAAATTCTGATACGGTTGGTATCACTGCTTCATTTCTACTAAGGTTGCAGGTTCAACATCTGACTGTGGCTTTTTGCATGTGTTGTGGGGAAAAAATGGTTGTTTCTGTCTCTGATGTATTTAGCTCAAATCTGGTTTTCTGCAGCTCGTCTGATGTCACTCTTCTCAGGCCCTTGTGATCCTGGTTCCGGTTCTTCTTCTTTCCTCTGAGCTGGATCAGCATTTGACTCTTTCTCTTTCCTTTCCCACTCTCCCGGTTCGTTAAGATCTTCTGATCAAATAAGAAATCACGAGCCATGAAGACCGCCTCGTTGCAATCAACGTACACTCTTTATTTCACTCAATCATCTTTTATTGTAACCCGATGTACAGTCGGGGAGATTCTGTCCATCTCCCCTCGTATAATGGCGAATCTGAAGTTCACAGCATGCACACAGATTTTATTCCTTCTGCAGAACCTGGTTCCGCCTGGTACCTCCCTTCAAGATCCTAACTTTCGTATCCCTTGGTAACCAACATATTTATGATCTCTGGCTCCAGGAATGAAGCCATCTGGTCTAAACTTTCTCCTGTCTTATCTGTCCCTAGGTCAGAGTGTTCTCACCTCCCTTTGCACAGTTTTATGACACCAGAACCAGACCTTCACATGAGATTAAAACCTTCTTGCTTTAGCTGGAACTCACAGCTTGATGTAAACATGCATAAATCATGGTTAAATGCAGATCAATAAAGAGTACATGAATCATGGGTGTATCAATAAACCTGGAAAGAGAAGTGATTAATATATTTGATTCCCTGGATTCTAAGTTCTAAATTAAAGGCACAATAGGTAAAAAAAATATTTTTTCCGGACACATGCATGGGTCCCAGTACCAGGTTTTACTCCTATTGACCCTGGATTTACTTGTATGTTTAATAGTTTTGGGTAATACGTAGCTTAGCACCAGAACTGCAATGGAGAAAAACTACAAATATGGTGTCAGATCAGGAATGGCACTTGTTTGAAATGGCTTTGGCATCAACTTTTTATAATTGGGATTTTCTTTGACACATAACAGTTAGAGGTGTTGTGTGGGTATATTCCAGCCACGTGATTGGTCAAGCATGGAGAAACCCTCCCGCTGTCCTTGTGGCCAAGCTGACACAAAGCTCTGGAAGCAGCGCTCCTGTAAATGGTGTGGTGCTTGGGGTAGGAGGGTGGGTGGATATAAGGAGCAAATGGGTGTGTGCACATGTGTGTGGCTGCAAATACACCTTGTTTGTGCTTCTGCACATTCGTGTGAGCACCCCTGCCTGCCGTGTCTACCTGCCACACCATCTCATCTCCACCAGATGGCACTCACCACCACAGCTATCTCATGTCCACTAGAAGTCACATCTGTGCCCTCTCCTCTGCACATGCGCGTCACCTTCCCTGACTGCCTGGTGTCCGTGTTTCCTTCCTTCCTTTATTCCTCTCTCCCTCCCTTCCTTCCTTCCTTCCTTCCTTCCTTCCTTCCTTCCTTCCTTCCTTCCTTCCTCCCTCCCTTCCTCCCTTCCTTCCTCCCTCCCTCCCTTCCTTCCTTCCTTCCTTCTTTCCTCATCATCATCATGATTCTCCCTTTTCCTCCTGCTCCATCAGTGTGTGTGTGTGTGTGTGTGTGTGTGTGTGTGTGTGTGTGTGTGTGTGCGCGTGCGTGTGCGTGCGTGTGTGTGTGCTTGCGTGTGTGTGTGTTCATTTGCACTGTTTGGGCAAGTTACTTCAACACTGTAATGCATTAATTAACAGTAAATAGGATTTAGTTATCTAAATGTAGCTCATCACACATCCAGTAGAAGGTGATGTGGGATCTAACTGGGCTAGGGGTTGTGGTTAAAACAGTCAGATATAATAACAGATCTTTAGGTGGAGCACACAAAGAGCATTTGACTACAATGTTCTTCAGATCCTTATTCTTAAAGGTGTCATCACCTATAATACCGTGGATATCTACATCCTATTATAGTCTTAGACCATTAAAATAAATTGTATTGGAAAAATAAATTAAAAATGTGCTTTTCTGATCCTTTTTTGTAAAGGGCATATTTTCTCGCGAGATCACATGCAATATTTCGGCTGTGTCGGACGCGCGCGGGACTGAGGGGCGCGGTGATTGGTGGAAGGAAGCAGGAAGAAGCTTCAGCATCTTGCTCCAAAATAACAAAAGTTATAACTGAACCCGACCTGGCAGTGACCTACGGGATCCAACAGTACGAGCCCTCGCCTCGCCTCGCCTCGCCTCATGCGTAATGGCTTCCTCGCTTGTTGTTGAGTTTTTTTTTCAGCGAAGCGCCGTAAACCAGAAAATGATGGGACACGGCATTGGAGATCTGTAAACAGTCTAGATGGGACAAAGCAAGCTAAACAGCCTGGCATCAGCTCATCATGCTGTTGTGAAGATCAAATACACAAACCGAGTGGACTTTGTTTTCCCGTAACACGGATCAGCAACGGTAAGACATAATTTATGCATTTCACGTTATGAAATGAGCTTTGTTGTGCTGGTTTGTTCACTGCTGGCCTCATATTTGGTTATATCTGGCCTTTGTGATGTCATATAGGCCAGAGCTCAAGTTCTCGTTTTGGAGTGCGCGTGCTCGTGGGGTGCATGTGAGCTGGTTGAAGAAGGCAAGATTAAACAAACGCGTCAATGTTAAATATCGGCTTCTCAGCCAGTGAACAATCATTAGGAAGCCATTATAGACATTTTTTCAAGTGGAAAAGTTAAAATTTCAGGCGATGACTTCTTTAATAGTTCGGCCATTTCGACTCTCTGAACTTTAGTTGTGTTTTCTGTGTGTTCATGTTTGGATGTTAATCATGGAATTATTTGGACAAAGAGGGAAAGCTGTGGTATTGATCGCACTAAGAAATCATCCAAGAAGTTCATTTTTATCAGTAACTAAAATTATATTTCTGTACTTCATTTTGCTGGTTGAATGGGGGGAAATGCTGTGAATTTAACATAACACTGCTTGGTCAAAGATGGGTTGAAACATGATGTGTTGGTGAGGCTGGTTGGGTACCGAGACTCGAGCCGGGTTATACTGGCTGAGGCTAGCGGAGGTTTCTGGGATGTGCTGGTTCACCACGGTCAAGGATCCGCAAGGTCGACGCTGCAGAAGGGAGAATTACTGAGTTTCAGTTTCACTACCTTCTGTAGCAGTGACCGTGAGATCAGAGATCCACGAATCTGCCACTCCCATCTCCCAGGGCAGCCGGAGAACTGGAGACATGGCTTGAAAGAAATCAAGCCAGTATTTTTTGAGATTTGTGCATGACCAGGACATGTGTAAGGGATCCCTCTGCAGCATTACACCTGTCATAGCAGGGGTTCACATCTGGATAGATTTGAGAAAGTTTAACATTGGACATGTGAGCTCTGTGTACCACTTTAAACTGTAACAGACAATGTTGGGTGCAAATGGAGGAAGAGTTAATCAGTTTGAGCATTAAAATTTCCAAGTTTCAACAGATAATGAAAAACCCAGGTCCTTTTCCCAAGATAATTTAACTTTCTCAGTGGGGTTCATTATAGATAGTGGACACAGATTAGTTTGGGCGATATGTATACTTTTTCCAACCTCCAATCATTGTTCCAATAAAAGATGATGGGCGATATATTCGTGCACGTGACTCTTTGAGCAACGTAAACATGTATTAACTGATTTGCGAACACAGAAGTCCAAACATGGATTTTTTAATGGAAGAGCAGTGCATATGTTCGATGGAAGAGAAGTTTAGACTTTTCTTACTTTTTGTTTAATTCTGTATTAGTTATTTGGTGGAGTGACGTATCAACGGCCCATATTAAACACGGTTATAGTGTTAAAAGAAGCCTCATCTTTGTTTCCCTACGGTGCTCACCATTGTGGTATTTTATTTACGTATATCAGTTTGTTTTTTTAACACAGGCTACTGGGTTTCCTTCTTTTACGAGTCTGAGTAGGAAATGGAAAGTTGCTGCTGCATTTGGACGCACTCTGAGGAGGGTGTATTTGTTCACAGGTCACATGATCCATTTTCACGTTTGTTTCTAAGATAATAATAAATAAATATTCAATAACACCAATACATTTCCATTTTAATTCATATTTAGTCCAAACAATCTGAACAGAGTACCCCAGTAACATTTAAACAATGCAATTAAATGATTTATCTTAAATTAGGAACATTTCACCTGCTGCAGCCCAAACGCACATTCCTTCTGCTCCGCGTAAACCTGAACTGGTCACCTGTTTGTCCGTAATCAAATGTCTCTAGGGAGCTTGATGATTAGGGTCATGAGGTTCTGGACTTTTGCCTCAGACAGACTCACGGCTGTTTAAATGTTCTGATGATTCAGCGCTCCGCTGCCACGCTGGATCCGAAGCGGGTGCTGGAATAAGGAGCGCTACTTCAGCCAACGTTTTAAAATCAGGAAACATTTCTTCAAATGAAATAACCAGAAGTCTACCAGACTCTCTGAAAGATAGAAGGGTTTTCCACTTTCCAGATCTGGAAGCGCTCGACATTACGCTCTTGTGCACAGATCTGTCACAGAAGCGCTCCAAGCTCCTCTTCAGCACGCCACTTGTGAGCTCTCTCAGCAGCGAGATGTTCAGACGCTCTGATAGGAATCTTTGCTTGACTGATTATGTTACCTCCATGATGTACTCTGGTGCGTAACGTGTAACATATCTACTCACGTGCTTGGGTCATTAACAAACTTACTCAGGGGCAAACAAACAAATAAATAAACAAATCGCCTCCTGTGAAAACAACTGTTGAACGGCTCAGCCAATCGTTGATGGTTGAAAATACTACTGCAATTTCCCCACTGAGGGACAAATAAAGGTATTCTTATTCTTAATAATTCGTCCAATCGCCCAACCCTAACACAGATCTTCTGCAAGCTGGATTCTGATTGGAAAGAACATCTGCAGTACACGCTGGCATATACTTGCTTTTTAACCTCGCGTTGGTGCAGGCAGCATCTATGTTCACATACTTGCTGCTGCACGACACGGCACTGCATGTAGTACTGGAGCGTTCCATTGGAGGGCATAGTAGAGACCTCAGACCAGATAGAGAGCTGGGTTTGTGGTGTAGAACCAAAACAAACATGGCGTCAATAGAAGAGATCACTAAGGCCCAATCCCAATACTCGCACTTGCACCCTTGCGCCCTTCTATTGCACGTTCCCGGCCAGGGGTGCGAGTGCGTAGGGTGTCCTGATTCTCAAGTGCGGAAGTTGACCACGTCCCTTTTGCACCCTTAATCCGCACTTCACCCAAGTCCGCATCAATGCGGACTTCGGGCAAGGGTATTACCCACAATCCATTGCTGCGTGGGAATTTTGAGAAGAAGGCAGAGCAATGACTCAAGTGCCTTTTCTGAAAACATGTGAAATAAGTTCATTTTAAGACGATTAATGATATTTATTCATGCTCTGAATGTTTTAGATTAAGATATAAATGTAGACAGCACCGCATTTAAATTTAGTCAAATAATTGGTTGTTTGTTTGTTTGTTTGAAAGCTGTTAATAAAGATTTTTAAAAAAGCACAAACAGTGACCGGCATCCCAGCATGCGTCGCGGTTTATGACGTAATGCTCACTGTGCCAATTCGGCAATTATTTGCACACTTGTGTACTACGCACTTGAAGCCTTGCTGCGCACTACCTATAAGTGCACTTCACAGAAAGGTGTAGGGCGCAGTGCGAGTATTGAAATTGGGCCTAACTGGTTAATTTTGAGATAACGGCGGTATCGTAGATGGTATGAAAGACCTCTAAACCAGAGACGGAGTCACCATGGTGAGTGTGTCTCGCTCGTTTTGTCAACTCCACCTACTGGTTACTCGTTGTTCTGTTTTACATGAATATTTTGACTCACTTTTGTATTTTACTCATAAATAATATTATGTTCTGTCATACATTATTATTTACTGTTTGCTCATAAATGCTTATAAGTTCAACAGGTATGTAGAGGAGGCCTGAAATTTCCAGTCTAGTGAGAATCAGAGTGAAACCAAGGAACAGTGAACCATTCAGGAATGCGGGGGAGGATAGACAGATAAGGGAAGGAGCAGAATTTTCCAGCACCTCTCAGACTTAGAGGAAGATGGTCAAAAACTAGTTTGAACTGGTCAGAAGGGGTGTGGCCAGAGAAATATAATCAAAGAGCTGGAGCTGTCTCTTCAGACTCTTCAGGGAACAAGCTATCACTTCTGCTGCTCCAGGTATACCTGTGGGAAATATTATTCATGTACTATTTTCAATATCTGATCATTAAAACTGCTCGTTGACGCAAATGACTAATCAGCCCGACACAGGCAGGATGAATCCATGCCTTCATGTTGGTGACACCAGATTCTGACCCAGAACCTCAGAGGTCCTTCTGTCCTCAGCAGGGGCGGGTCCAGGGGGGGGGGGGGCTGGGGGGCACTGACCATCCCTCCAGAAAGGCTGGCCACCCCTGGTGACCCCCCCCCAAGCCGAGACAATAAAACATCTGTATCATATAAACAATAAAAACACATAATATAAAACATGTAAGCAATAAAAATATAAAACATATAAACAATAAAAACACAAAATATAAAACATATAAACAATAAAAATATAAAACATATAAACAATATCAAATGTAAGATGACATTTTCAAAGTGAAAGTCAAAAGTCTGATTGTAAGTGAATGCAGCACAGCACTACAGTGGTCTCTATCCTCATTGGCCCAGGAAGGCATCAGGTGACATTAGCTACGTTTACATGGGCACCAGTAATCGGATTGAACGCCCTATCGGATCAAAAATTCGTCATGTAAACATGTCAATCGGAATATTCTGATCCGATTCAGCCTGATCCGAATGAAATTTCATTCTGATTGAGAGAGGTGGTTTTGTCCGATTGTCAATCCGATTGGCGTCCATGTACACAGCCATTCGGATCGTTGGAGTAAAATAATGCCCACTGTGCATGTGTGCTACTTCAGCGTGACGTCTTTTCACCTCTGCGCATGCTCAGGACAGATTGAAAACATGGCGGGCGGTAAACAGAAGTGATCTGTTGCCAACGCTATTTTTTACTGGAAATACTACGGGAACTCAATATTACTGAACGTCTCGATGGCCGAACGGCTAATAATGCAGAGTTATACACTCAAGTATAATCCTGAGTTATCTCTGTAGTTATGCTGCTATAGGCTTAGACTGCTGGAGGACATACTGACCACTTTCCACACTCTGCTACTCTCTTCTACCACCACTCTCTAACTGCATTATTTCCTGTTATTTCAGCTGTTAACTTTACTTTCTAAGTGTTTTTCTCCCCAGAAGAAGCTACACTGGCGTTCTGCTGAGCTGTGGTGGCCTCATGGAGGGGGCCATCGGCTGGCACACTGCTGCCAACCACTGAACATTCTCCCTCTCCTGATATTACATCTCACTTTCTATAACATAGAATGTGCTACTATTAGTTCACCTATTGAATTAATTATAGATTCACTCAGATAAAGACAATAAAGTTTCTCTTACTAAATAGAACTTCTACTAAGAAATCACAGTGTAGCCATAGAAACACTACTTGATCTATATGGTGTGTGTGTGTGTGTGTGTGTGTGTGTGTGTGTGTGTGTGTGCGTGTGTGTGTGTGTGTGTGTGTGTGTGTGTGTGTGTGGGTGGGTGGGTGGGTGGGTGTGGGGTGTGTGTGTGCCTGCTCTGTCTTCTCAATCCCCAGTGAGTCGTAGCGGATGGCTGCTCATACTGAGCCAGGATCCTCTGGAGGTTTCTTCCTGTTAAAAGGGAGTTTTCCTTCCCACTGTCGCTACATGCTTGCTTAGTATGAGGATTGTATCAACACACAGTGATGCAATCTGCTGGGTTCCTTATATAGGAAACTTTTTTACTGATTGGCTTAATGAACTGAACTGTATTGGAATGTTTACTTTGTGAAGTGCCTTGAGACGACTCTTGTTGTTATTTGGCGCTATATAAATAAACTGAATTGAATTGAAGTGCATCTAAAGATGCAGGAAGCAGGAATTCACCGAAGCTAGAGAATAAGCGAATAAAATGCAAGGGAAAAGACGTGCGAACAAAGTGGCGTTTGTTTACAATTTCTCTTCCGGGAAAGACAACTCTGTGCATGCGCTATCTGGTGCGTGCATCGCAGCTAGGGTTGTAACGATGCTTCGAAAATCGATTTAAAATCGGTGCAAACTAGTTTAAATATCCATCGTTGTAGAAAGAAAAGAAAATCGATTCACTACCAGAGATGTCCGAAAGACTAAAGCGGAACTAATATTCTGCTGGACGGAACTAATGTTTGGTTCCGTGTTTCAGGCCGTGCATGGTTTTATGACGGACATGTTTCCGGTTTAGCGCCGGTTGTGCGTCACGGATATAAAACTAAGTAAAACGAGACGAATAATCAGGTTATATTCGTGCTTACTAAGGTGTTTATATGTTTAGTTACCCATCAGCTGCATTTGTTGTTATTCTTTAGCGTGCTAATATAGTATTTAACGATCGTCATTTGCTACTAATGCTAAAGCTAGCCCATGAGTGCCGTGACGCACATGCTAAGCTGCTAACATACCTCCAGTAAACCACAACTACACACATGTAACTTGTTCCTGTTTAATAAGCCTGCTGTTCAAGTTCACTGTTAATAAACGCGCTGAGAAAACTTCTGGTTTCCCTGGTTCTCTGACCGGAACCTACCATCCATATTGGCCGCCTCAACCAGTCGGTATATCCTTTTATTAGTGTAGTGCTACTACAAGAGACATAAATGCAGATGGCATTCAAAATAAGTAAAACCTTTTTTGAGCATAAAAAGACTTGTGATCATTTCCATATCATCTTTAATTACCGCTATTACTTTGTTCAATGGTAAGTTTGTTAGTAAGACAATAGAAAGTTACAATTTGAAACAAGGACTAAAGGGCAATTGTAAAAAAGAATTTATTTTGCCATAAAATAACTGAAATTCATTTTGTTGTGAAAAATCGTAAAAAATCGGAATCGTGAACTTATAATCGGCAATCGAATCGAATCGTGAATTGAGTGAATCGTTACATCCCTATTCGCGGCGTGATCAGATCATTCCAGTTAGTGTCCATGTAAACAGAGATTTGGGATTTCCGGTCAACCAAGATTTGAATCAGATAGGGGAAATTTGGCGCATGTAAACATAGCAATAAACATCCCAGAATGAAGTTTAAGTTAAGTAAACTTGGGTAAAATTAGAATATCACAGAACATGTAACCCTAAAATTATTATTGCTGCCTACCAGCATTAGTGAACTGGCAATGCAATTCAATGATTCCACTTAAGGTAATGCATACAATGTTTCTGAATTTCAGGAAAGAACCGCCCTCTCCATGCTGCACAACACTCTACCAGCCCCTGAGAGGGATCGCCCAGTTATCCTCGTGCACGCTCTGTTTACAAGCAGCTGTTGGCAGTAATGTGTAATTGTGAGGCCGTAGGTGCAGGAATCTGAAATGCATTTCTCCAAACAGCATGCCGAAATTTAGCTTACCTGTCGAGCAGAAAACCGGCGACAGCAGCACCTGTGGGGAGCCCAACCTTCTCTTTCAGCACACGCGATCATTGAAAAGAGTCTCCTAAAAAAAACTCTGGTCTTTCTCACTTCGGAGGCCTTTCTCTTCTTATTATAGACTTCAGACACTTTTTCTCTCGCAACTCTCAGCCATTTTCAAAAGAACCCGGTGAGAACAGAGAGGTAGAATGAAAGGATGAAGGCGCTCTGAACAGAGTGCACATGCGAGGATTGGCCTCACCAGAATGATTGACAGTTATGTGGACCAATGGCTTAGATGATCCACCCAGACGTAAAGAACGTCCGCTATACCTTTAAAGTAGGAACATTTAAACCTGAGGCCAGAACACACTCTCTCACCTCCATTCTGCTCCGGTGTAAACCGGGGAGTTTGCTGAAAAGGCTATAGTGATTAGGGATGCACCGATCCGATCTTCATATCTGTATCGGTACAGATATAGAGAAAATTCTAGATCGAGTATTGGAGACTATGGACCGATCTAAGACCCAATCCATAAAAACTGATCTATTCAGTATATTTCTATGTGCTGTGCGTAATGACGTCATGCGCTACAGTGCACGCTGTGCGCTCACGTTGATTTCAAAATGGAGTGAGCAAAAGGATCGGTAATTTGGAACTTTTTCACAATACCTCAGCAAACACATTCCACCGCTGTGTGCAATACTTGCCAGATGAATGTTCCGAGAGGCAGTAGTAAAATCTCAAGCTACAACACAACCAACCTAATCAAGCATCTCCAGGAATTTCACCCCAGAGAGCACTCGGAGTTCGTTGAACGAGGTAAACAAAGGGGAGGAGGCATAAAGCAGCTGACTTTGAAGGAGATGAAGGAAAGAGGTGAAAAGTTTCCACATAACAGTGTGCAGGCAACAAAAATTACAGAGAGGATACTAAACTTCATTGTCATGGATGGCCAGCCGCTCTCAGTTGTCGCGGATAAGGGATTCCGGCTGCTAATTAACCACCTTGAGCCACGCTACGACATGGTGAGCCGAAAATATTTGTCTGAGACTGCTCTACCCGAACTGCACGATAAAGTGCGCAAACGCATATTTGAAGAAATTAAAGAGGTCAAAGCGATAAGTTTCACAACAGATGTCTGGAGCTCTGACGTTTCCCCTGTGTCACTTTTAAGTTTAACAGCTCACTGGCTGGATGAGAGCTTTGTGCTACACAGCGCTATGCTAAACGCAACAAACTTTCGTGGCTCACACACGAGCGACGCCATTGCAGCCGACCTGACGGAAATGTTTGAAAAGTGGCAAATTCCGTTTAGCAAAATCCATGTGATTCTTAGGGACAATGCCAGCAACATGAGAACAGCGATGGACAACATGGGGGTCCATAGTGTCAGCTGCGTTGCTCATACAATGCAGCTTGTGGTCAACGAGGGGCTCCTGTCACAGCGTGCTGTGAGTGATGCAGTTGTATGTGCGAGACAGGTTGTTGGACACTTTAAACATTCTCCACTGGCCTATTCACGGCTGCAAGACATCCAGCTGGAGATGAACATGCAACCTAAACGCCTGCAGCAGGACGTCAAAACCAGGTGGAACAGCACTTACTACATGTTAGAGAGTCTGGTTGAACAGAAGCGAGCACTGTCTGCTTATTCTGCTGACCATGAGCTGACCTCAATGCCCACAGCAAACCAGTGGGCCCTGCTTGAGAAAACAATGACCTGTCTGGAACCATTTGAGGAGTTTACAAAGAAGGTGAGCACAGCCACAGCCTCCACTGCTGATGTTATCCCAAGCATCACCGTTCTCAAACGTCTCCTCTCCAGGGAAACTGAGGCTGACTCTGGAATAAAACCCATGAAGAAGACCCTCCTAGCAGCTGTTGAGAAACGCTTTGGGGCTGTGGAAGATGATCCTGTGTATGCACTTTCTACACTGCTGGACCCACGATACAAAGACAGGTGAGACTGTCCATTTGGAGTTTAACAAATTAAGACTCCAGTAAAACAATTTGATGTTTTTGTAAGCTTTTCATTCTTTGGGATAGATGTTACATCATTTTAAAAAATTAACAGATAAATAATACACTGTAAAAACTACACTAACAAATTATATTTGAATTGTAAATAAAAATAACAGCCTGTGGTATATTTTTATTTTATTTCATAACCTTGTTTATTCTAACCGTCCCATTGTTTATTTTTCAGATTTTTCACCAGTACAGACACTGCCAAGCATGGGAAAGATACACTAGCTAACGTACTGGAGGAAGACTTGAAGATCACATCCAAGGCTTTGGAGCCTCCTGATAAAGCCCCCCGTTTGGAGGCAGCAGCCGCGGCTCCAAGCAGAAGCAAAAAAAGTAGCAGCTTCATGAAAGAATTTGACAAAATTCGGGGAGAGCATGAGGAAAACCCTGGTGCAGCCAGCTGCTCTAGTACTGCTGTACAGCTGCATGGATATTTTACTGATGAAACGATTCCTGCCACAGATGATCCATACAAATACTGGGGAGTCAATCAGCAGCGGTTTCCTGGCCTTGCTGCCGCCGCCTTTAAGTACCTCTGTGCACCATGCACAAGTGTTGAAAGTGAACGGCTGTTCAGCACTGTCTCAACCGTCCTGGATGAGAAGCGAAACAGACTCACAGCTGAAAGAGCAGAAATGCTTGCATTCCTAAACAAAAACCTGCCACTAGTGCTTCAGCCTGAGCTTGAGAAGCTTTAAAAATCTGATTGATCAGATCACTGACAGTAAGTAGTGTGTATGGTGAAAAAAAACTATGCACGCTGATTGTTATTTTGTTTACCAAGCGAGCTAGTGAAGTTCATTTGTTAAGCTACTTTAATAATGGATGTTTAACATCTGTTTGCACAATTGCACAAACTCACTGCAAACTGCTGTTTTGTTATTTTATTTCTGCCAACCAAGCTAGTACAGCCATTGTTTTCCACTCAATTTCAAATCTTTTATTTATTTTACATTGTAGTTTTCCATTTTGAACTTTCTGAGCCATTTAAAAGAGGGTTTGTACCATTTTATTTTACATGCTTAACCAAAGTAGTCAAGCTACTATTCTCAGTCTCAGGTTCTTTATTAGTTTTAGAGTGGGTGTTCTACTAATTGCACTGACTGAACAGGGTAAAATTTTATTTTATACATGTTTTACAAACTGTGTGAAGCTGATGGTTTAAAATAAATGTTTATTCTTTACATTTGTCTGTTTTATTTTTTTAAATAGGAAAAAAATTGGGACCCTGTACAAGGACGATCCCAGTCTTTTTCATATAGTAACAAATAGTTCATTATGTAATAGTCTATTTCTGTTTTTTCATATCGGTATCGGATCGGTATCGACCGATACGAAACTTCTGATATCGGTATCGGATCGACGGTGAAAAAAGTGGATCGTGCGTCCCTAATAGTGAAGTTCTGCACTCGTGGCTGCTAAAATCTACCGGCCAAGCATATTTTTAACCGGCCAAAATTTTAAATGTTTTATATTGTGACGGCCTCTGTCGCCGCCTAGCGGGGAGTGGATGCAGCGGTAGCCAAAGAGACACAGCAGCAGCAAGTCAACAACACTTTTAATAGCCGAACGGCTCCCCTCTTACCCCCTCGACATACAGATATAACTTATGGTGCCAACTGGCACCAACTAAAAATGACACAATACGAACACTAACTAAAAGTGAAACAACACTAACATAATCCCGGACAATATAACCCCCCAGAACACCACAAAAACACAATAAAACAACCCCGAACTCACCCCCACAATGCCTTGCGGCCGCTACCCCTGCCTAGCAGCGGGCAGGGCCGCCACATAGCCCCCATCCAAGAGGGTTAAGTGTGCCACAACCCTCCAGTCCATCTAGCATCACGTCCTCCGCCCGCTCAGCCATCCTGAGTGCGTCAGCCACAGCGGTGGGGAAAGCCAGTCTCACATGCTGTCGCAGCGGCTCCAGCGTTAATCCTCGCAGGAATGCGTGAAGGTTCAGCTCCTCTCTGGCGGCAACCGGGAAATCAGGATAGCCCCAAAGCACATACAGCTGGATGTTAGCGGCAAAAGCTCCCAGGCTCTCTCCTGGGCCGCGGCGTCTGCTGTTCAGCTCCTCTCGGCTTCGCTCTCCTGAGACCCACTGCCCAAAGCGTCTGTCCAGCGCCGCCGTGATGGCCTGCCAATCACACCGATCCTTCGGTGCCAGGTCCACCAGTAATTGAAGCGGTACTCCTTCCAAAGCGAGTGTAACATGAACCGCCGTTTCCTGCTGGCTCCACCCTACGTGCCAAGCTGCCAGCTCTACCTGAGCGAGGTAGGGCGCAAGGGGCATGGCGCTGCTGAATCTCGGTAGTTTCACCGGCGTTCGGCTGCCCGCCGGGGTTGTCGACCTCTCCGCTGGGTACAGCTCTCGTAGCTGTAGCGGAGCGCTGGTTACATCAGGCTGGCGCGGCGCTCTCAGCCCGGCACCCAGCCGTAGATGTTCCTCCAGCTTGCTGTTCTCCCGGCCAAGTCGCTCGATCTCTTCAGCGATTTGCTGCATCTTTCGCGTCTTGCTTAACAGCGTTATCCCACTTCTGACACCAATGTGACGGCCTCTGTCGCCGCCTAGCGGGGAGTGGATGCAGTGGTAGCCAAGGAGACACACCAGCAGCAAGTCAACAACACTTTTAATAGCCGAACGGCTCCCCTCTTACCCCCTCGACATACAGATATAACTTATGGTGCCAACTGGCACCAACTAAAAATGACACAATACGAACACTAACTAAAAGTGAAACAACACTAACATAATCCCGGACAATATAACCCCCCAGAACACCACAAAAACACAATAAATCAACCCCGAACTCACCCCCACAATGCCTTGCGGCCGCTACCCCTGCCTAGCAGCGGGCAGGGCTGCCACAATATCTACCCAAAGCAAATTATTCTATAATATATTATTTTTGATCCAAACAGAGAGGAGTGACGACATAATTAAAACATCATTAATAAGAAAAACAACTTTTTAGTAATTTCTGATTTTTTTTTTTACTTTTTAAAAATGTTTTTAATGAACTCTTTTACTGAAATCTAGTAGACTCCTTGTTTTCTCTGTCCATGAAATCTGGCCTCCTGCTTCTGACAGTCTTTGTGCAACAGCATTACAGCCTTTGGTAGTCCCACATAAACATGAATAGGTAGACGCTGGAGAGCGTAACAGCATCGCCGCCATATTGGATGGGTCCCTCACGCTCTGAAACCAACTGGAGTTGCAGGGTGAGCTACTATGCACGTTTTTTCTACAGCCTACAGTTGCAACAACCGGCTCACTATTGAAAACAGATCACGTGGGACTTTTCTGAGACTTTTGTAGCCTACCTGATGGGATTTTATATTTTAATTTATTTTTGTTTAATTGTGTTTAAAATATCATGCCATACCATGTGTCTGATTTTGTGAAAAAGCTTGATAAAATGTGTTTTTTAGTTGGGTAAGCACCTTCCTCAGTAGAAATAAATGCACTGGGGGCAAATGGAGACCCATCTAAGATGGCGGCCGGCCACTACGGCAGCACCAGCCCACGGGGCGTCTACGTATTTATGTCTGTGGTCCCTGATCTCTGGAGAGCACAGCTACACCTTGAGAATATCTTGTAATGATAAAAACAAATAGAAGTTGTCTTATTTGTCTGTTCGGTTAAGTGAGGTGAGTGACCTGG
Source organism: Aphyosemion australe (assembly GCA_006937985.1). NCBI lineage: Eukaryota > Metazoa > Chordata > Actinopteri > Cyprinodontiformes > Nothobranchiidae > Aphyosemion > Aphyosemion australe. The sequence continues at coordinate 446,458 of SSNS01000361.1, forward strand.
AAGTGTTTGTGGGCACACGGAAACGAGAGTTCCGGGGGCAACCTGCGTACATGTATCTGTTTAAGCTAACAGATTAAAAGAGTGCCGCTGACTCCAGTTAAAACCTCCACATTTCGCCGCTAGTTTTAACACTATGCTAACCGCTAACAGTGAATGGGATAGGCGGAAATGACGTAGGGTGCGGCGCTCACGTTTCACGTTCGCCTGTGTACGTCACATGCAGGCGGGAGAGGAGCGTCACAGAAATCCATCGAAGAGGACTGATAAACATAACTAATTTGGTGTAAACATTTACACGCCATGTGGCGGGTGGCGCTCCAAATTTTACTCGCCAAGTGGAGCAATTTACTCGCATTTGGCAAGTGGCGAGTGTTAATTTCGAACCCTGGGTGCGGTGATGTTCATGACGGGGAGTTCGACTTTGAAATATATCCCAAAATAGAAGCTTATATTTTAATTTTGACCTTGAATGAAAAATGTATTAAAACTTCTTAATTATGCTTTAATAACGGAGGAGAACGAAGGCAGAGATGAGCGCTCCGTCCAGTCTGACTTCTGCTGTTCACTGGAAGCATCAACGTCGTGGAACAGCAGTGGAACGGTTTACTCGCGATTTTCGCGGCTTGCCAGTGCACACCGGGATAATCTCAGCTGTGGAGCGGCTTCACCGCCGTGCTCCTTGCTGGACTCGCGAGATCACAAGATTTTACTCACCACTGCCAGGATTAAACCTATGACAAACACACCACTGCACTTTTCGAACGATGCGGTACGTAAATAAGCCGCGAGTTCACACGTATAGACGTAATCTACATAGATATGAAATCACATCGCTGTAACAGACTTTTATTTTGAAAAGTACCAGGCATTTTACACTGAAACCGAGTGTGATTTCCTGTCTAGCCCTATGTTAACTGCGGAAATTTACGCATCCCAGAAGCGGCACGTGGCAAAAATAGGCCCCAATCCTATCTTTAGCGGTGCGGTGCGGTGCGGTGCGGTGCGGCGTGCCGCTTCTGGGACGTGTCTGGAAATTGCCGCATTGCGGCTGGTTTGTGTCACCCCCATAGACTATAATGGATTCTATTTGAAGCGGCGACGTTCCGCTGCCATTCCGTGCCGCTGATGCTTTCAGTGTGAAGTAGCCTTTAGTGTTTGTGGCGCAGCTCCGTGAGCAGAGGCTGCTCGTCACTGCGTCTCTGGCGCTACTTAAGCTAAAGTTTTAAAATCACTCACTCCCGCATGCGCTTTTGTGCACCCGTGGGCCGTGGTTCAGCTGGAGCGCGTCAGTGACCTAGACGCGCTCCGAGCTCCAGCGCACTGTCAATAACGTGATGCGTCGAGAATGGTGTCCCAGGGTGATCTAAAGTGCAGATACTCTGACGGGAAAACCTTTTCTTGATTGAGTTTGTTCCTTCCGCAATGCTCTCTATGTGTGACGTAAACGTCTGCTCACCTGCATGAGATGGGGGTAATTGCAATCATGTCAAAATGACAACAACCTTCAGATATCTATTGACAGCAGGCCAGCGCATTAGAAGCATGTTATGGTGCATAAGACTCAAGAGCGCATGCGGGTGAATATATATATATATAAAGCAGCATATGTGCTTTTATGTTGAGACAAATAACGGAAGAAGTGTTTCTGCTGCTCACAAGAGAACTCTTTAGTTTATTTAACCTGAAAATAATTCCTAAAAGCAAGACAATTACGTTGTTACATTGGTATCAATTTATATACAAAACAATCATCGGTAGAACACCGTCATATCTTCACTCATTACTCATCACTTCCAACAACCAGCGCGTTTTACGTTCCAGTAACCTAATCTCTATGGTTATTCCCAAAGCTCGCACCTCCTTTGGCCGCTCCTCATTCCAGTTTGCTGCTCCCAATGACTGGAATGAACTGCAAAAATCACTAAAGCTCACTACCTACGTTCCATTATCTACCTTCAATAATTCATTGCCTTCAATAGTTTCTGATCAATGTGCGTGCTGCTGAGTACTTAAAGATTGTTTTAAGTTTGTTTTGATGGCTTGTACATATTATATATGAGAACAGTCCTTTGTTTTTATGTCTAGCTGTTTTATCTTAATTTTATCTTGTATGTTTTTTTATCTTATCTGTTTGTGTAAAGCTAACTATGTGTCTGTTGCTGCCTCTTGGCCAGATCGTCGTTGTAAATGAGAATGAGTTCTCAATCGACTCATCTGGATAAATAAAGGTTAAATAAAATACACACAGTGGGTACGTGTAGTCTAATAGAAGTTGTTTTTGCTGTAGTTTAAATATGGAAGAGAGGTTGGTGGAGGCTCTAATTCTTGTTCCAATTTGTTATTTCCCGTTGTGGGACGACAACGCCCCACCCCACGGTTCATTGTTGATACCCCTTGTGCCCCCCTCCAGAAAACACTCTGGACTCGCCCCTGGTCAGGTCCTCTCCTGCTGCAGTCCTCCCTTCAGAGGGGGAGGACCGGAGGACTTCAGAGGGGGAGGACCTCTGAGGCTGTAAGTGAAGCATAAACTCAGACGGAACTTTCCGGTGACAGTTCCGCGGAAGTGCCGCCGGTGTGCGTAACAGGTTGTTCGGTTACCGTCAGAAAGCTGCAGCATGTCTCACCTGCGACCCCGGCTGTGTGTTCTGGAGAAAGGAACCCAAGGTTACGGGTTCCACCTGCACGGAGACAAGAACCGGGCCGGACAGTTCATCCGGCTCGTAGAGGACGACTCTCCCGCCGCCGTAGCCGGGCTGCTCGCGGGGGATCGGCTCATGTTCGTGAACGGGGAGAACGTTGAGGGCGAGAGCCACCAGCAGGTGGTCGCGAGGATCCGGGCCAACACCGGAGCTCTGGAGCTGATCGTGGTGGACCCGGAAACGGCGGAGATGCTGCAGAAACACGACCTGCAGTGCCGGAAGGAGTTTGTCACGGACGGGATCCCCCTTCCCGCCGCCGGGAACGGAGACTCGGACTCACACAGCACCGGGACTCCCAGGGAGGACAGCCCAGTCCCACGGGAAAACGGGGACCGATCCCCGGGAAGAGGGAGAAGGCTGAGTAGCAGCTCCGGGTCAAAGGTCAGTTACCGATTATATACAGGGTTCTGTGTGTGTGTGTGTGTGTGTGCGCGCGTGCGTGCGTGCGTGCGTGTGTGTGTGTGAGATTAATATGAAGATCAGCGGGTGCCTATAGCACCAGGGAGTTGACTGACAGATGATCAGGTCCTCTCTGTCAGCTCATGAGAAACGAGCCAAAACACTTTAGTCTCTACTTCTGATGATCTACAGATGTTTGAGTTTCTCTCACTCTCTGACACACACACACACACACACACTCACTCACTCACTCACACACTCACTCACTCACACACACACACACACACACACACTCACTCACTCACTCACTCACTCACACACACACACTCACTCACTCACTCACTCACTCACACACACACACTCACTCACTCTCACACACACACTGTGGGTGATGAGGACTGGGCAGTTCTGTGGAGGTGACTTGGCTTGCTAACTCCTTGTGTGTGTGTGTGGGTGTGCGTGCGGTGCGTGTGAGTGAGTGAGTGTGTGTGTGAGTGTGTGTGTGAGAGAGACTTCCTGTTCGGCCCTTTCCAGGCAGCAGGAGTCTATCGTCTGTGTCACCTGCAGGAGTGTGACATCATCCCTCTACCTGTCTGGTTGGTTTAGCTGAATCCTGCTGCAGGCTGAGTGCTTTTATCGGGTTAGCGTTTGCTGGGAGGATTAGTACAATGTGTCACTGCTATAATTAGAGCCAAGCCTGGTTGTGTAACTGATTGATAAACCCCCTCCCTGGAACAGAGTAGAAAACAGGCGTGGGTCCTTCATCATGGCTGTTTGACCTTTAGGTCAAAGGCCCAAAGTCATGTGTAATCAATAACAATATGATGGGGGGTGCTCCTCCATGGAAGACGTGCTCCTGCCTCACTGATGGAGTGAATCTGACCCCCCCCCACCCCTGCTCTGAACAGGAGTCCTCTGGGTTGAAAGTTTGCTGTTGCTGCTGGTCTCCATGGAGATCTCCAGCAGCAGAAATTGAGCTTTGTCCTCACTGTTTGTCTTTATGTGGCCGGCGTGTGTGCGTGTGTGTGTGTGTGTGTGTGTGAGATCTAGAGGCGCCCTTGCTTCAACACACCTGGTTTTAATCAGCAGGTGACTAACAGGCTTCTGCAGAGCAGCTGATTCAGTCAGTAAGGAAACAACTTGTTTGGTTTCCATACAGCTTCCACAAAGAACACAGATGATTGCATCCAATTAGAACATTCACACCGGCCACTGTGCGGATCTGGATCTGAAGGACCTGAAAGTTTCTGCTTGATGTCTGTTTTTTCCAGACCTGCATGCAGAGAGTCATGAAGTTAAAGAAGTGACATGAGCCAGACGGGCAGTGAGACATGTTTCAGTGAGCTGCATCCAGTTTATTTATATAAAAAAAAAGTTTCCCAGTTTTTGTTTTATTATTAATGACGGGAACTTTTTTTAACCCATGCCCCTTTTACTTTTTTAGAGTCTGAAGTATTTTGTTTCTCAGAAATTTTGGTGTCTTGATCATCAAAATATATACCAGTGCACCAGTTTCAGGACCTAAAAGTTTCCCACATCACAGCTGAGCTTCAGACGGCAGGATCTGGAGTCCTACTTCCTGATATGTGGACATCTCTCCTCTGATTGGCTAACAGCAACACGACTCTACCACTGACTCTGTTTGCTCTGCAACGTTGATGTTTTATCTCCACTAATAACACAAGCCTGGAGGAGTTCTGCTGTGTGGTGGAGTTGCTAATGCTAACGGTTAGCTTCTACTAGCCCAGACGTTCTCTGCTGTTTCAGGGCTGTACGTTAATGTTTTTAGCTTATAGCACTGGTGCTACAAAGGTTGTAGGTTTTGTAGCACCAGCATAGTTCTTATAATTACTTAAACACACTGATGAACACTAGTAGTGCATAATGAAAACACAATAACAAGCAACTATTTTCATGTTCAGCCTGCATGAAACACTCAGAGTGATCCGTTAGAAACCATCAAATGATTCCTGAGTGCAGCTGTGTCTGCAGCTCACCGCTCCCCCAGGGGATGGGTCAAATGTGTGTGTGACAACTGGTGACTTTAACTTTATAATCAGAAAAAACATTAAAAATGGTCTTTCAGTGAACCACACCTTTAATGAAATGAGAAGTATTGATAGACAAAAGGGTGTTTCCATCTTTCATAAGCAACACACACACACACACACTCTTCGCTCTCTCTGTCAGCAGAGCTGTTGGAGGAAATGGTGAGGAAACCACTTCCTACTGATCTGCTGCAGTGCTCCTGGGTCTTCTGTTTGAATGCTGAAAACAGTCAAATGTGTGTGACTTCAGATCCATCCTTGTTATGCTCTTCCTATGTTTCTTTTCTAACTCCATTGGGTTTTCTTGCTCTAAACACTGGTAGCAATATTTTTTTTACCTTAAATTACTCATGGTTTCGGCGAGTCACTGCTGCCATCTCCAGAGCCACGCCGGCTTGACGGCGTCACTTCTGCTGTTTTTCCACGGGCAGTAGGGGGGTGGGCGATACATATATGGCTTTAGATCCATTTATCACCACACTCTCCTGTAGTTCACCTCCATCAAACTTATGTTACTGAAGCTGAGGGGTGGAGGCAATGGTGGCAGAGGAGTTAAGTGCCTTATCTGTTCAGTCTGCTGCAGTCGTTGTGTCCTTTGGCAAGGCACTTCACCCTCCTTGCCTAGTGGTGGTCAGAGGGAACCAGCAGTGCTGGTGTGTGTGTCAGGCTCATTATAGCTCACCGCCGCTGTGAACGTGTGTGTGAATAGGTAAATGAGTGTTGTGTTGTAAAGTGCCTTTGGGGGTTGTAGGACTCTAGAAGGCACTACATAAATACAGAACATTTATCATTTATTGACAAATCTGAAGAGCATGGAGAAGTGGTAGCAGCTCCCAGAGCAGCAGCAGGTAAAGAGGACGAGTGATCGGCCCAGAGTGATGATCCACGTTCTGACTGAACCGGTTCACCTGCAGGAGGAGAAAACCCATTTACCGCCGTAGTCCAGCTACGTTCTGACCGTCGTCTGGCTGCAGTTAAAACCATCTGGCCTACTCCTCATCAAGCTAAGACATCCAGATAATGCATTTCTCTGCATGTAAACAACATCCCATGATTTTTTATACAGCGCCTCTCTAGATAAAACACAAGGCACTGCACAAGCACGATAAAGAATTTAAAAAGATTTTAAAATAATAAAAAAGATTAAGAATAAAAACATGAGAATTAAAATGAAAACGTAATCATGGGATCCCCAAAAATACAGAACTGACCGAAACAGCAGCATGAAGAGAAGCTAGTGAGGAAGAAGAGGAGTTCTCACACAGGCCAGGTAGTCGCAGCTCAATTCTTCAACATGCTTTGCAGCAATTAGCCGCTGTTCTAGTGGGCGGTTCCTCTCCACCGGCAGGAAGTGTGTAGTGTCCCATAACTTAAGGGATGCTATCATTACGCTTCGAGTCTAGCTTTTATGAGCTACGCTTCCAAAACACGTCAATCTACGCAGTTTAGATTGGACCAGACAGGAAGTCAAACATGAAAGCAGTGTAAAACATTAGGAAACTTTCAAAATAAAAGTCACCTGCAAATAAACATACGTTGTTTCCTGTGAAACCCCCGTAGCTGATGTAAACAGAACAGAAAATAGACCACAGACCTTTTTGGATACATGCAGCTGTTTTTCTCCTTGCTTGTTACTGTGTGGACTTCTGAAATCACGCCTGCTGTTGCAATTCTCCCGTGCTTTTATGAGTTTGTGGAAGCAACAGCGTGGAAAGCGTTTGCTGCTGCTTTGCGTCTGTAATGCTCTCTGTGGGAAGGGAGCTCGCGGGTAAAACTCGTCTGTTACGTTACGTGCTGCTTAGGCATCCAGTGATCATCCAGGCTGAGCCAGGCTCAGGGGGAGAGAGTTCCAGAGTCTGGGGGCCACAGCAGCAAATGATTTGTCACCTTGGGTCTTTAGCCTGGTGTGCTGCACAACCAGTAGGCTTTGATCACTGGACCTCAGGGACCTGCTGGGGGTGTAGGGAGTGAGAAGATCGCCAATGTGGAGCTAAGACTAGCCTAGGTTATTATGTGTGTGCCACTAGACCAACCAGAAGCATGCCAGCACCAAACGTCACCACCCACTGTTGCAGAGTCAAAAACATTTTGTTTAATAATTCCATGGAAACTTGAATAAAGTGAAGGTTTTGGCTCAGTTATTGCCATAGAGGCTCGTGTAAATGCACTGACTGTCACACACCCCAGCATGTGACAATCACACCCAACTGAAACTGCTCCTTGGACCATCAACCCTCATCCCCACCCACCCACTTTATCTGACAGTTACAGCAGCAGCAGGAGAATGACATCACCACAGAGGTAAAAGGTGATTTAACTGGAAAGAGATAGTGCCGGTACGGCTGAAAGTCTGATCAGATATGACCACGTGTTCTGGCTATTCAGGACCGCTCAGAGGGACTGATCTAAAGGTGGCTGGACCAGTTGGGACGTTTATGAATATGAAAAGATAAAGATCTGATCAGTGCCTCCTCAATTAGTCCCAGCTGAGACCAGGGACCAGCTCATTTCCAGCATCCTCCTGCTGACACCCGTAACACCTCCTGGACTTGAGCTGGGCCCCGACGCTATGGATCTATAGTCAGGATATTCCCAGTAGATCCTGGAACACGATCGGTGCTCCAACATAGGTCTGGATGATAACCCGAACATTTATCGTTACCAAAAATTACGACTCTAACTGACGTAATTTTTCCCATGAAGGTAAATTCAGTAATAAAAAAATGAAAAGCCGTGAGTAGGTTACTGATGTTCATGTCCCTTTAACCCTCCCGCTGTCCACATAGTTGCTGTGCCCAGGGCCTGGGTTCCATCTCACACCTCGGGGGTGAGTATATATATAAACCTATCAGAGTTCCATGCGGGGTGAGTTCTGACCTCGAGGGCGCCTTCACGGCAGTAGGAGCACCTCCGGCTTTCTGCGCGGGGTGAGACCTGACCCCACCGCTACAACCACCGGCGTTCTTGTAGGACCCCTGTGAGACAGGTTGTGGGTTATCCCTGGAGCTGTCCATGTTTCTGCAGCGTCCTGTGGGAAAGGGCCGCTGTGCGTGGGGTCTGACTAACGCTGCAGAGACTGTGGCACAGACCAGTGGAGTCTGCATCACAGCTAGTCACGGATACTAAAGGCTATGGGATGCATAATTATCCAAATTGACCGTAAGAGTCTGTGGCAACTTTACCTATCACAGACCAGGGTCCTGAGGACACCTTCTTGAAACATCAGACTCTACCCTGCTCAGGCCCTTTTCACACATGTAATTACATCTAAAGGTTCAGCTCTCTCCACACCCCCACGATATCTGAAGATCACTTGGTGACTAACTCTACACGGTCTGAGGAGATGAACCCACCATATGTAGGCCGAGTCAGCCCTAAATGCTCAGACACTCATTTACAGCTTCAGCTGATAGCTGTACTGATACGACTGGATTATCTAGTCCAGCAGGGTGGGGAACCTTTATGTGCTTTAATTGCTATCATCAGATGTTCTCCAAGCATGTGTCTGCTCTGTAACAGAACAAAGAGAGGGAAATCAAATGGAAAGCAGAAAGCTTCAGCTTGTGATTCTGGTTTTTGTGTCTGCATGGTTAACATTAATGTTCTCTGGATCTATCTTTGCTTCTTACAGTGACCCGTTCCTGTTTGTTCAGGTTAAACTTTTCCTGTAACAGCCAGCTGAGAAGATGACCTTAAAAAACCCTCGCACCTTGCTAGCTGGATAAGATTAATCAGACATGTCCAGGATTGAGTCTGATTCAGACATTCTGTGGTAGGCTATCAAATAAAGTAAAATAGCAGTAATTATGGGTGGGCAATATGGTCCAAATATAATATGATATTTCAGGGTATTCTGACGATAATGATAAATCTGAAAGCACAAAAATACCAAAAATGTGTTGATATCCAGTCATTCATTCTTTGACAGTAATATTCGGGCCCTATGAAATATTTTTTTATTTTTTCCTAAATTCCACTTTTTTAGTTCTGAGCAGTGAGAGCGAAGGCCTCTTGTTTTGTGACGAATGTTTGATTATAATTTTCACAAACATTTTCTGATCTGCACCAAATTGGATAATAATCCAGCCATTTAATGGCCTGGGTCGGTCCGGTTTTGGTAGCGTCGGTCCACCCCCGCACATCCAGGTTTTGTTCACACAGCCTTCTCAGGAACGCGAATGTCTCCAGACACGTGGGCGGGGCAAAAGATGTGCAGAGAAGTCCATGTTGTCTTCCTTAAGTTAGTAAACAAAGATGGCCGTGAGCTGTGTTGCTTTTGGAGACTCTGATATGAAGCACACAGCTTCCTACTGTCTCACTGAGAGAAAGAAGAAGAAAGCTGTATGCTCCTCTCACAGCAGTCTGTCCTGGCGGTGCCAGTGCTTTTGGTTTTTCAAAATAAAGTACATTTTAAGGTATCATGATGTTCAAATTAATTTCAAACCCTGATTATGGTTAGTATAAGTGTGCATATATAGGCTATATACTGTATATCTCATATGCTTTATATTGTTTTAACATATATATATATTTTTAAAAATTCAATTTGAAGGTGTGGTGACTTATTTTGTCAGTTCGCCATGATCACTTACATGTAGAGGAAACCCTGGATTGCATCGAGTCACTGACTAGTCTCAGAGACTTTACTGCAATCTTCATACTAGGCAAGCATGTAGCGACAGTGGAGAGGAAAACTAGCCTGGCAAGCCATCCTATTTATGTGAATATATAGTCTGGCCATGAACCATTGACGGCTCTCAGTCGTGAGGCAGGATCTATGGTTGTCTTTCAAACTGTCTGCACGCAATTGGATAGCGCTAGGACCAATCAGAGTAACAAACAACGTGACGTAATCACAGCGACGGAAAAGAGGGAGGCAGCAATGGCGTCTAACATCAATGATTTTTGTCATTTTTGTATGAAAAACATGTGAATATCAGGTGTACTGGGACTAGGGCTGCACAATTAGGGATGAGTACCGTTGACATTTGAATCGATACGGTACCAATTCCCGGTATCTATGAATCGATACCGGTACTTCACGGTACCTATTTTTGATACTTTTGAGTGTTTAATAATTATTTAAATCTCATTTTTAATAAAAAAAATTTTTTTTTCAATATATAACCATATTTGACAAACATAACAATAAATGACATACAACTGTTTGTATTTTGTCATCGTAGTGTTGTACAAAATTCTTCAATATGAAAACTTTTAACCACAACTGTTTCTAAATGATGCAGAAACTAAAACCCAGCTCCATGTGCTCCTATTCCTCTCCTTTCCCCTCTGGACAAATTGTGTGATGGTGCGTCCTTGTAGTATTAGAAACTGCTGTGAACTAAATTTACTGTGTATCTTCATTCATTTTTCCGTTCTTTTTCAAACAGTTGATTTTTCCTACTCGGAAGTCGGAATTCCCGAGGAGGAAGTGAACGCACCATTAGCTAAGCAATGTTAATGATAGCTAAAATATCAAGCTAACACTATCTTAAACATAAACGTTTATTTTGCTGCTGGAGCAGATTAAGATGATGATGCCTCACTTAGATCGTTGTCGCTGGTTTCATCCAGTGTTGCCAACTCGGCGACTTCGTCGCTGTTTCTAACGACTTTTCGACCCCCTCAACGACTTTTTATTCCAAACAGCGCCTAGCGACAAACCTAGCGGTTTTTCTGAGGACCTTTGCTACTTTCTGTAGAACTTTCTCGTAGATATTCCCTGCAGATTAGCAAGAAAAACTTTGCGCTCCGGACCATTCTTCCATGAGTCAGGAAACAGAATGATCTGCGCATGTGCACGAGCCGTGGCACGAGGATGATCGCGTTACATCGACTGACCAATCATAAACTTTTCTCGGCCGGACCGCCGAGAAATGTGCAGCTGCAGAGCTGGAGACCGCTGATTTACGCCTGCCGCTGCGGATTCAAGCTTCTGCTGTTTAGAGGCGGAGCAGGCATGAATCCACTGTCTCTGGGTCTGCAGCAGCCGTCAGGCACTGCCTGCATTTGGCGAATAAAGTCAGCGGGATTTGAACCATCGTCCCGTTAACACACGCAGCTCTGTGGCTCATCGGAGTTTCCCTCAGTGACACGGGGATGGTATTTTAACATAAGACACCCGCTCCCTTTTGCTCGGTGCACCTGTGTGCGCAGTTATTATCACGATCTAGATGGAGAGAAAACATAACGGACAAGTGGAGAAACTATGAGGGGGAAAGCCGCTGTTGAAGAAAACGCTGGTAAATGAACAAACGTGCAGAGAGTCTGTGAGACTGAGGAGAGCAGGAGGTCTGAGCCATGTCCGGATCACCAGACCAAATCTGCCTTAATATCACTTTATTTATACTTTTATAATTTATTTTACACATCAAAGCACACTGGGCCATTTGGATCATACTAGTTAATCATTTAAACTAATACAATAATTTTTATTTTCCTCCCTTTTAATCCTAACTAACTACCAACATGTTTTAAAAATCTTAAAGATCAGAAACCAAAATTTCTGAGAAACAAAGTACTTCAGACCCTAAAAAAGGAAAAGTGCTATGGTTTTAAAAAAAACCTCTGCAGATGAGTTCATTAGAGTTAAACGTGTGATTACATTATAGCTGTATATATATATATATATATATATATATATATATATATATATATATATATATATATATATATATAAATTTTAGATGTTGAGGGGGAAATTAATGCCAATGTGACGTGATGATGTCATCAATATGCAAATTAGCGTATGACGTCATCTGGCGACATCTGGGTGACTTTCTGGGTGAACCTCAGCTACTTTCTGTCGAAGGCAGTTGGCAACACTGGTTTCATCATCACCCAATCACCCACTGCATTTAGTGAAGTGAAGCCAAACTTTATAGCGCGTTTGCTTTCTCCTAGTCGAAATTTCCAAGTTCCGAGGAGAAAGCGAACGCACCATTAGCGGAACAGGAGCTAAAATATCAAGATAATGTTATGTTAAACAGTTTATTTACCTGCTGGAGCAGATTAAGACAATGATGCCTCACTTATATCATTGTTGCTGGTTTCTTCATCACCCAGATAGTCATCCCATTTAGTAAAGTGGACCCAAACTTTAGAGCTCTTCCTCTGTGCCATGCTGCTTGCTCTGTTTACAGCTTGCCTGCAGCGACTAGCGACTTTCCGCTCAATCACCAGTGAAACACTTCTCGAGGGGGGAACACATATCGACATAACACCGGCGCTGCTGTCTATTTTGGCAAATTGCTGTCTCGCAAGTTCTCGTTAGGTCAGGTACAGAAACAAGGCACTGTTTCTTGTCACGTGAATCGGTACTCGGTCGGTTCGATGGAATTCGGTCGGTGCCTTAAAAAGTACCGCTTCCGGTACCCATCCCTATGCACAATATATTGAACATTTATCATTATCGCAAAATCAGCATGCGTAATAGGCATATCGCAAAGGACAGAAAAATATCGCAGTTAATGGTCATCCCAGATTTTTGCTACACAAAATGCATTTTGTCAATCAAATGGAAGCATGAAGTTTTTGACAAATCAAATAGAGCCTTCACCCATTTGGCCAATTGGTTGGGTTCTTTTATAGGTTAGATGCCTTGGTGCCTAGGTGGACAGCACTTCATTAGGATGGCTAGCAAACACCTGAGTTAGCTTAGAGAGCGTCGCAATGACTGAGGGTAAGACGTGTGCGGAAAATGTTAGCGAGAAAGAACTCATAATTCAAACAGCATGACTATTATTTCAAAGTACTTGTGTTCAACAAACACAAGTACTTTACAAGACATGCCAAACACATGTGGCAACCACGAGGGGAAACATGACAAATCTCCGTTGTCACCTCCAACACAACCATAAAGATCTATATACTGGGCTCTAAAGCTAGCGTTAGCAAACCCAAAGTATCTGATGTGAAAACAAGTAGGAGCACAACAGCCCAGCAGATGTCCATGGGTGGAACTCCTTATGAGAAACCATCAAAGCGGTACAAGGAAATAACAGAAGTAGTCGTTAAGTGCTACGGGAGTAAACATATCCGTTTAGCTCTGTAAATGTTCTACAGCGTTGTCCTTTTGTTTTAAATCGCTCCAACATATTTTAATGATTATTGTTTACAAAAATATTGAAACAGATCATGCTAATTTTGTAATGTAAACTTGCATGATTTCATTTTGTTACTGTGTTAATACTAATGATAGAGGAGTGGTGTGTCTAAAGCAGGGGTTCCCAAATTTTTTTCTTCTTATACAGACATACAGAGTTATAACTTTTATATGGAGTTCTGATTATACTGTAGCAGGGTTTCCCCCAGAAAACTCGCAAAGCCCGGTGGTAGACAAGCCCACAGGCGACTCACGGTGTTTTTGTAAAAAAACAAAAAAAAAAGTTGTCAGGAAGTTTAAAAGTATGACTAGTATGTGGTGTTATAAACCATTTATTAACAATATTTATTTGTCTTACAAAAAGGCACAATCTTGAAATATGATTTTACCAGACACAAAAAAATACAATTCAGATAATGGAAAATACACCAGACCTCTCAGCATGTTCACTTATCCATCGTAAGATGTTGCTATTGTGCTTTTGTATCACCAGATGCTGTTAAAGTCAGACTTGCAGGTTAAAGACCCCTATTCATTAAAGGTGTGCTTCACTGAACAAACATTTTTTTATGATTATTTCTGATTATAATCGATCACTCTGAGTTTTTCATGCAGGCTGAACATGAAAATAGTCTCCTACACCTATCTCCTGCATTAACAAGGGCTACAGCTATTTAATATTTTAGTATTCTAGTATTCTATCTAATCCTCTATTTGACGACTTTTCAAAACGGAGGAAAAAAATTCTGAGTTTGTGTTTCAAAATCAAACTTTAAGTAGAAATGTTACTAATTTCTACTAGTAACAATGCGTCATATTTTTCTAAATATACACAGATTGGCAATAATTCAACCTAAAATTATATTCAAAGATAGATGTTAGTAAATTACATGCTATAATGGCCTGCCGTATGTGCAGCGTCACACTGAGCCGCAGTAATCACTCCAGGTATTAGCTGCGTCCCTGCTCCACACCGCTGCAACTGCAGCCATCTACATAAACAGGATGATGGTGATTTTTCTTTCAGTTGTAGAGTTTATCCAGTCTTAGTTTAACGTGAACACGATTAACGTGTTTTTTTCCGGTCCCTACGCGACGCGAAAGTTAGCGTGCGTGCTACTTATTAGCTATGTCTATTGTATTAGCATTAGCCTACCTGGTCGTGGATTCGGCTGGCTGAAGCAGTTTCCTGTTCAAGGATAAAGTTGTGCTGTTATGGTAAGACAACTCCGTTTAAAAGTGGAGACACTCGACCGTGTTTTCACTTCTGAGTTTAAAATGGTTCCAAACTTTGGACCACCTTTGCCTTTTTCCTTTATTGTTTTCTCCATTGTCCTCCATGCTGTCGCGATCACCGTGATATACAGCATTGTGCTCCAGTAAAATGTGTCAGTGTAAATTAGAGTCAGACTGCGTTGCGCATTTAACAACACCTCGAATCAGTAAATAATAATGATTTGAGGAATATTTTTAATAAAAACATTCGAGTATTTGTTTCAGCGCTAAATTTAAAATTTTAAATGTTAGTTTGGTGCATTAAAAAAACTTTAAAATAAATAAATAAGTGACACTTAGCCTGGCAGGGGGGCACGCAAAGCCTGGCAGCCCGCCAGGCTTAAATAGCGCTGGGGGAAACCCTGCTGTAGGGTGTTATTAGGATTTTATAAGTGAAATTTTTACAAATAAAATCTTGTTAACCTCACACCCTCAGCAAAAACAAAATTATGGAGACCCCCTGTAATCTTGTGGGGACCCCATTTGGGGTCCCAACCCCTGATTTGGGAACCCCTGGTCTAAAGTATATACAGGTCCTTCTCAAAAAATTAGCATATTGTGATAAAGTTCATTATTTTCTGTAATGTACTGATAAACATTAGACTTTCATATATTTTAGATTCATTACACACAACTGAAGTAGTTCAAGCCGTTTATTGGTTTAATATTGATGATTTTGGCACACAGCTCATGAAAACCCAAAATTCCTATCTAAAAAAATTAGCATATTCCAACCGACCAATAAAAGAAAAGTGTTTTTAATACAAAAAAGGTCAACCTTCAAATAATTATGTTCAGTTATGCACTCAATACTTGGTGGGGAATCCTTGTGCAGAAATGACTGCTTCAATGCGGCGTGGCATGGAGGCAATCAGCCTGTGGCACTGCTGAGGTGTTATGGAGGCCCAGGATGCTTCGATAGCGGCCTTAAGCTCATCCAGAGTGTTGGGTCTTGCGTCTCTCAACTTTCTCTTCACAATATCCCACAGATTCTCTATGGGGTTCAGGTCAGGAGAGTTGGCAGGCCAATTGAGCACCGTAATACCATGGTCAGTAAACCATTTACCAGTGGTTTTGGCACTGTGAGCAGGTGCCAGGTCGTGCTGAAAAATGAAATCTTCATCTCCATAAAGCTTTTCAGCAGATGGAAGCATGAAGTGCTCCAAAATCTCCTGATAGCTAGCTGCATTGACCCTGCCATTGATAAAACACAGTGGACCAACACCAGCAGCTGACATGGCACCTCAGACCATCACTGACTGTGGGTCCTTGACACTGGACTTCAGGCATTTTGGCATTTCCCTCTGCCCAGTCTTCCTCCAGACTCTGGCACCTTGATTTCCGAATGACATGCAAAATTTGCTTTCATCCAAAAAAAGTACTTTGGACCACTGAGCAACAGGCCAGTGCTGCTTCACTGTAGCCCAGGTCAGGCGCTTCTGCAGCTGTTTCTGGTTCAATAGTGGCTTGACCTGGGGAATGCGGCACCTGTAGCCCATTTCCTGCACACGCCTGTACACGGTGGCTCTGGATGTTTTCACTCCAGACTCAGTCCACTGCTTCCGCAGGTCCCCCAAGGTCTGGAATCGGTCCTTCTCCACAATCTTCCTCAGGGTCCGGTCACCTCTTCTCGTTGTGCAGCGTTTTCTGCCACACTTTTTCCTTCCCACAGACTTCCCACTGAGGTGCCTTGATACAGCACTCTGGGAACAGCCTATTGGTTCAGAAATTTCTTTCTGTGTCTTACCCTCTTGCTTGAGTGTCAATGATGGCCTTCTGGACAGCAGTCAGGTCGGCAGTCTTACCCATGCGGTTTGAGTAATGAACCAGGCTGGGAGTTTTTAAAAGCCTCAGGAATCTTTTGCAGGTGTTTAGAGTTAATTAGTTGATTCAGATGATTAGGTTAATAGCTCGTTTAGACATACCTGCAAACTCGGAAGGTGTGAAAAAGGTGACAAAGTTAGAGTTAAATACTGGCGGTGGTTATGTTCAACTCTGAACTCGACTTCAAAAAAAAAAAAAAAACACAAGCCTCGGGTAAAAATCTCTAAAGGCTGAAAGAAGGTAAATCTGCTAAAGTCCTCGACAGAAAACTGTGTTATTTAGTGGTGAATTTGTTTAATTTGACAAACTTTAAGCTCAAAGCCGCTGCGAAGGTGAAACAACGGTGGTCATTACTCAGTGTGTTAGCGCCGTGCGGGAGCGGCTCTGCCAAAGCGTCTTTTTCCACGACTGTGATTGGTCAAATGACGACACGTGACTGACACGCTAAAACAAAGATTGTTTGTGAACAAGATGAATCCCCTCCTTCCCTGATTGATTCTCAGTGACTGCTGAAACCCGACAGGTGACCCCCCCCAAACAAAAACTCTTTGGATCAATACGATTCACGTGAACGCTATATTTGCCTTCAAAAACGGCGATTTTCGCCGAAAAGCGACAAGTTTGCAGGTATGTTTAAAGAACCTTTTCATGATATGCTAATTTTTTGAGATAGGAATTTTGGGTTTTCATGAGCTGTATGCCAAAATCATCAATATTAAAACAATAAACGGCTTGAACTACTACAGTTGTGTGTAATGAATCTAAAATATATGAAAGTCTAATGTTTATCAGAACATTACAGAAAATAATGAACTTTATCACAATATGCAAATTTTTTGAGAAGGACCTGTATACAAAAACTGCAGATTTAAGTATTTGTTCATTTATCGCAAGTAATATCGATATCGCAATATTAAGCACTGTTATCGCATATCGCAGGTTTTCCTAATATCGTGCAGCCCTAACTGGGACATTGCACTACTTTGTTTGATAAAAATAAGAAGCCGTTAAGTATATCCGACAGACTTACGCACGTTGGAGTCGAAATAATCCAATGTTGATGACAAAGCCGTTTCAAACTAACGTGGTTCCTGCGCCGCCACCATGTTGTTTGTGTTCGCAGCCGCAGCGCTGACGTCATCTACTCCCGCTCTGTGATTGGCCCACAATATAGAGAGCTGTGATTGGCCCAACCAAAACTATAGCGAGCTGTGATTGGACAGCCACAGCAGTGGATCAGTCTGCGAGGGTTCCAATGAAGCGTGCCTAGACCAAACTCTGCAAGGCAAGAATTTGGTCTCTCCATTGGTTTTTCTTGTTTTAACACAGTATTATGATGTTTCATTTACCTTTAATCACTGACGGTTTCGGCGACTACTGTCGCCGAAACCGAACAGACAAATAAGACAACTTCTATTTGTTCTTATCATTACAAGATATTCTCATGGTGTAGCTGTGTTCTCCAGAGATCAGGGACCACAGACATAGACGCCCCGTGGACGGGTGCTGCTGTAGTTGCCGGCCGCCATCTTAGAATGGTCTCCATTCGCCCCCAGTGCATTTATTTCTACTGAGGAAGGTGCTTACCCAACTAAAAAACACATTTATCAAACTTTTTCACAAAATCAGACACATGGTATGGCATGATAATTAAAACACAATTAAACAAAATAAATAAAAATATAAAATTCCATCGGATAGGCTAGAAAAGTCTCAGAAAAGTCCCAGGTGATCTGTTTTCAATAGTGAGCTGGTTGTTGCAACTGTAGGCTGTAGAAAAAACAGGCTTAGTAGTGCACCCTGCAACTCCAGTTGGGTTCAGAGCATGAGGGACCCATCCAATATGGCGGCGACGCTGTTACGCTCTCCAGCGTCTACCTATTCATGTTTATGGAGGCCAGATTTCATGGACAGAGAAAACAAGGAGTCTTACTAGATTTCAATAAAAGAGTTCATTAAAAATATTTTTAAAAAGTAAAAAAAAAAAATCAAATTACTAAAAAGTTGTTTTTCTTATTAATAATGTTTTAATTATGTTGTCACTCCTCTGTTTTAATAAAAAATAATACCATATTATAGAATAACGTGCTTTGGGTAGATATAAATCATTTAAAATTTTGGCCGGTAAAAAATATGCTTGGCCGGTGAGTCAAAAATTTAGTTTCGAACCCTGGCTGTACACAATACAGTAAAACACACAGATAGGTATGGCTCAATACAGATGAGAAAACCAGAGATAAAAACCTGCCTCATATCAAAACAGTAGCAGTAACAGGATCTAAAATGCATCTAGACACTGAGGCTTAATTCATTTTTACACACACAACTGATAAACTAGTAGTAGCACGTTCTATGTTAAAGTTACTGAGGAAGAAGAAATCGTGTTCTCGAGGATGCTGATGATTTTGTTTCTAATAGAATCTATTTTATTAGTGAAGAATCCCATAAAGTCCCTGCTGCTGAAGGCTAAGGGAATAGCTGGCTCAGAGCTATGAGTCTGTGTAAGTTTGGCAACTGTACTGAAAAGAAATTTAGGATTATTCTTATTCTCCTCAGTGACAAAAAATACGCTGTTCTAGCTTGTCGAACAGTCTTTTTATAAAGCACTAGTAGAGGTGTGAATCTTCACTAGTCTTATGATTCTATTTGATTACGACTGTTGGGTCAATGATTTAATTCGATATCTCGATGCATCACGATTATTTCATATGGATTTGTTTTTATTGATAACAAGAAGATGTCAGATATTAGCTTTTCTTTTTATAAAAAACATGTCTGACACAACACGCCATCCCCCCAAAGCTCTTCAATCACAACAGTCCTTAGAACAATGTAAAAGTACAAAACATTTTAAACATTTAAGATTTAACAAAATAAAATAATCTGGTTCCTCATTCAGCATCTCAGGCTGTGGGACAAACATGCTCTACAGATGCTAACAGAATTCTGTACATGTCTGTGTAACTGAAAAAATGTTAAACTGTAACTTTTGCTGCCTCTTGGCCAGGACTCCCTTGAAAATGAGGTTTTTAATCTCAATGGGACCTTCCTGGTTAAATAAAGAATAAATAAATAAATAAATAAATAAATAAATAAATAAATAAGAATCTTAAAAATAGTGAAAACCTAGAGGACATGTCCAATTCGTGCCGTTATTTTAGTTGATAAAATCCATAAAGGGTCTATTTATTAGCTTTAATGTCTTTGAGCAGCCTTAGAATCACAGGCCATTCTAAACCCCCTTACTCAGGCCTTCAGTGAAAAGAGCTGTTAGCCCCTCCCACTCGGCCAGGACATGCTGATTGGTTGGTTTCCCCAGAAGGCCTCAGACACATGCAGGCTTGAGGAGGCGTGGCTCCCCCTTATGACGTGTTAAGGAAGGTTTTCTCAGAACAGGAGGTTTTCTCTCGCCTTTTCAACTTTCTAATTTACATAAAAAGTAGGTCAAACACGGCTTTGACTTTTTGGCGTGCTACTGTTGACCACCCAAGCTGTCTTATTCAACAACAACAAGGAACATGTTGGTTTACATTCTAGGTCTCCTTTAATGCTGAAAACACTAAAACATTAAAAAATCCTAAACTTCCAATAATATTAGATAGTTTGTTTTATTCCTGCTGATGATAAAAACACCAGCAGGAGGCTGTGGGCTGGATTAGGATTAAATGATAGCTGATGGATCTCCTTCACTAACCAGATAACTACAAACCTGTCCACTAACCTGCCCTTTGGGACTTCTATTATCTCCTCATGACCATTATGTCTCTGGAGGCAGCAAGAAAACAAGAAAATCACCTCCTGTAACTTCAAATGAACCAAAGCTTCCTCTCAGTTTAAGTTGAATTTATCATCATGAAACAAAATAATAAAGTGTAACAAGACCTTCTAGAGGGTGAACCAGCAGAACAATATATTTATTTCTCTTTGATTGTTCTCTCATTCAGAGGAGCTCTCTCTCACTCTCCTCTAAACTTCCCAGTGTCCCTGAATAAAAGAGACAGATGATCAGATCCTGCAGCCAGTCACTTGTCTAGGTGTTAATAACACGTCTCTATAGGTGTGTCCTCCTCTCCTCTGGTGTGCACCTCGGCCCATCTCTCCCTCTCTCTGCTGTCGGAGCGCGACTCAACTCGCCTAATTATCATTCATTCTATAATCATTCATCGGCCCAAATCTAACTCAACCCGTTGGGCTTACTTGGTTTGCTTCAGTCTCGGGGTAGAACTCCAGAGCGCAGCCCTGCAACGCCACATATCAGCTGGCCGCGCTCTCTATGCATTAGCATTGTATCACGTCGTAAATGTTTCAGTTTCAGCTTTCACTTCAAACCATTTCCCTGTTTGCTGAATCCACACACACACACACACACACACACAGGTGAAGTGGGCGGGGCAAACAGGTCTTTTTATAATGAGCCTTATTATGCATATTTTATTTGGTCATTCATCGAGGCTCCTGGGACATTTTAAGCTCCAACAAAATTTTTATTTGCTTTATAGAGGCTCAAAGATCAGTTTGTAAATTACCTCCATTCTTCTGCCCCTTTAATAATGACTCATGCAGGTGCGCAGATATTTTAAACATTACGCACAGGGTACATCGAGGTGCACATGCTCTGCATCTCGCTGTTGACAGCGAGCACAAGCGAACAACAGACCAGTGCACCAGAGCGCAATGTCGAGTTCTTCCAGAGAGTTTTTCCAACCATTTTGGAGAAATGTTCTCTGATTTTAAAACTTTGGCTGAAGTAGCGCTCGTTATTCCAGTCTCCAGTGTGGCAGCGGAGCATGGATTCATCCACAACGTTTAAATAGTCATAAGTCTGTCTGAGGCAAAAGTCCAGAACCTCATGACTGTAGCCTCTTCAGCCAGCTCCATAGAGACTTCTGATTACGCACAAGCAGGTGACCGGTTCAGGTTTCTGCGGAGCAGAAGGAAGGTGCATTCGGACCACACACAAATACAAAATGAAACAAAAAGTCAGAAAAACACAAAATTCCTTTTCATCAAACATATGCACTGAGCTTCCATTAAAAAAATCCATGTTTGGCCTTTTTCTGTGTTCATAAATCAGTTCCTGCATGATTACATTGCTCCAAAAGTCACGTAGGTGAATAAATCATCCATCGTCCTTTATTGGACTGATGGTTGGAGGATGGGTATAGCTCATATAGTCTGTCTGTTCATCCTCTTCTTCCTCACTGGCTTCTTTTCTGCTGCTGGTTCTGTCAGTCATGTATTTTTTGGGGTTCCCTTGTTTTCATTAGTTTTTATTTCATTTTTTTCTTGTGATTTCTATCTAGAAAGGTGCTAAAAACCGTTCTTCTAATGTAAATAAGCTGATCCTGGCCACGCCCACCCACAGGGGCAGACTGGGTTCTGGAGAATCAGAACGTCTGCTCCAGGCCGGTGGCCAGAATGTTTTGCCGTGTACCCCCCACTCAGACGAAGAAGTCCATAGCTGGTAAGCTCTGATATCTGGGAAGGGCTCGTAGTAGAGCCGCTGATCCCCCAGCTTCTGCGGGTGAGGGGAGGTTCTCTGCTAGTTTTCTTTATTGTGATGTCACAATAATAATCTGTGAGGAATAATGCAGCAGATCCCAGAAACCTGGAGAAAGTCCCTTTAGAGAACCATGGATTCGTCACAGAGCATCAAAGTTCTGCGTCACTGTGAGCTGACACCAAAGTAACTCTGATTTCCATAAACTAGGATCACCCCTGCAGAGACTTGACACTGCCAGCATGTACTGGATTCTGCTGGTTGTTTTGCTGATTATCTTAATGTTTTTGTTTGGTTTTTATGATGTTTTATGATTTTATGATCTGTAAGTGTGTTGATCTCTGTTGCTGGTTGAGCCGCTGCCTGTCTTGGCCAGGACACTCTTGTAAATGAGATTTTTAATCTCAAGGGTTTTCTTTCCTGGTTAAATAAAGGTTACATACCCGGTACATACATGTACAGCAGCTGAAACTTAAACACCACAGCTCTTGCCTTTAGAATAGAAGCACTGTGGGGTGGGTGAGTGTGTGATAATACTCTACTGAGCCCTTGTAGAAGGCCATCATCAGCTTCCAGTCCATCCACATCTCCTCAGTATGCAGAGGAAGTGCAGCCGCTGCTGGGCTTTCTTCACCAGGGCCCTGGTGTTGGTGGACCAAGTGAGGCTGGAAGAACTGGTGCTTCCCAGGAAATCAAATGATGTGTTTTTAGATTTGCCTGCTGAATTGTAAATTTCAGATATTTTTTCATTGACTTCAAACATGCCAGATGGGGACAGCCAATGGGACAACTGGGATGACCAGTGGGAATGCTGGATTGTCCAGATGTGGCTTGTGGGTCATAAAACCTTGGTGTCTGCTGTAGGACCAGTGTGGCCATAGGCAACCAGGCATTGCTAACACCAGGAGCTGTGATGACATAATGTGTAGAGAAGATATTACTAGATCTGAAACATTAAAACACTGTGGGTTTAATGTAGAAGCAGGAGGTCAGATTTGGTTCATATTTAGTTTTCCATAAAGTGCAGGGGTGTGGTCTCATTACCAGCAGCAGCTAGGTGATGCTACTCAGGGAACACCCACCATGGCTGACTCTGAATTCAGCAGCAGAATGAAGATTCAGTAGCATGAACCAGACATGGAGGATGGTCAGCGGTAAAGTATCATGTGTGTCGTGTGTGTGTGCAGGGTGAAATCACGGGACCACGACCTCGCCTCTGCCACATGAAGAAAGGCACCACCGGCTACGGCTTCAACCTTCACAGTGAGAAGTCCAAACCAGGCCAGTTCATCCGAGCCGTAGACGACGACTCTCCAGCTCAGATAGCCGGCCTCCGACCGCAGGACAAGATCATCCAGGTCTGCCACACTAAACTTCCTTCCCCATCCCATAATCTATTGATCATTGATGCACACCCAAGTGTGTGTGTGTGTGTGTATGTGTGTGTGTGTGTGTAAGTTGTAATTGTTACAACCCAGTTGCTCGTTGACGATCTTCTTCACAAGCTCCTCTGGCATCTTCCTCCAGCTGCTGATGGTAACTCTGCACAGCTGGTGATGCAGGGCGTAGCCAGGTTGAGCAGGAGGAGGCAGGTGCAGCCTGCAGGGCCTGGTGCTGAACGGACAGCTCCTCAGGTGCTGCACCATGGTCAATTACAAGAAAAGGGGAGGAAATGGTGTACACAAAACAACAGCTGTGGCTGTAACAGTGATCCTTACAGATGCTCCGATTTGATCACCTGACCAGAAATCAGGCCTGATCATGTGATTTTCAAAAAATCAGAATTGGGTGAAAAAGATCAGATTTAACCTAATAAAACAACAAATATGACTTTTTAAATTCACCCTGAGATAGAGATTTTCTAACGGAACAACAGTGGCTTAGTTTTAATCTCAACAAGTTCCTCTACATCAGTATTCTTTGTTTCTTGGATGAAAACAATATTACCTCACACAATTTAGGGCAGGCGGGGATTCAGACACCATAACATACAGCTGTTAGCTAGCAGGCTAACGCAGAGCTAACGTGTCTCCTCAGGAGAGCTTAAACATCAGTATGTTGCAGAAAGCAAAGGCAGTGTAACGGCCACTTGTAACGTGTGCATCCTGGACATTCAACATGCTGGAAAAGACAGCTGCATGATAAGCAGCCTTCAACACCTGCTACTTTCTCCTTCGGCTTTGTTCCCTTCAGGCGTCGCCACAGTGAAAGATACGTTAATAAACACAGAGAAAATGTCGACAGACAGCAAAGCGTCGTGGTTTATCATTCTGCAGCCCCTAAGCCAGTGGTTCTCAATTAGTGGGGCGCGGGAGAGGAGCTGGGGGCACAACGGACGCACCCGACCCCCCCTCCACCCACCCCCACCCCACTCGGAGCTTCCTCGAAGGAGAATACAAGGGTATTCCCTCCACTGTCAGTCCAATAAATGAGGATCAGACTGATTTGTGAACATAGAAAAAGTCCAAACATGAATTTTATTTAATGGAAAGGCAGTGCATGTGTTAGATGGACGAGAAATTTAGATTTTTCTTACTTTTTGTTTCATTTTATATTTGTTGTTTGGTAGAGTGACGTATTAACGGCCCGTATTAAACACGGTTATGTTAAAAATAAGTCTCATCTTTGTTTCCCTGCGGTGCCCACCATAGTGGTATTTTATTTAAATAAAATGGTTTTTTTACATAACTTCGTTTCTTTCTTATGAGAAATTGAAAGAATCGCTGCTGCATTTGGACACGCTAAAGCCGGGCGTACACTGTGCGACTTTTTCACTCGTAGCGTTCAGCTTCAGCTCAAACTGTACGACTTCCTCGCAGAGCAAATCTCACGAGTCATGTGCTCACACTGTACGTCTGGCATGAACTCGTCGCAGCTAAAAAAAAGTATATATGACGCAACACGTTGGTCTGAGTACGGGAGGACGAGGACGGCATTTGGAATAGAATCGTACTCTGTTGCTTCATGGCAAGCGCTGCTTGTTGCTACGGTTAAAAAATCAATCTGACATGAAAATAAAAGTCTGGTTTGTTCCGTAAATAACAAAATAACAACGAAAACATATTACTTGTATTATATTTGATCCACTTTTGATCAAAATCGATAATTTACCAGCATTTCCCGCTGTTAAATGAAGAAAAAATGTTTATTTTTCATCAAAACAAAGCAACGCTGCTTTTATTTTGAAAGTGGGTTAGCTATTTGGTTTGTTTTCGCTTCCACTTCCTTCATTTACACTTCTGTGTTTGCTCATGCGCCGTGTGCGGTTCTGATACTTTTTGGGTCACAGACGCTCGCAGAGCCGCTTCAACAGTGCGATACCCTCACGAAATAAACAAATCACCTCTTGTAAAAACAGCCATTGAACGACTCAGCCAATCATAGATGGTTGAATAATTTGTCTAATCGCCCATCCCTACCACACTCTCACCCCTGCTCTGGGATAGCCTGGCATCATTCCCCCACACTTTCCCCTACCTCCCGACATTCGCCTACGGACTATCAGCACCTTAGTATGGCAAGCCGTTTTAACATTTAAGCAGACTGGATGTGTATTCAGATATCTATAATTCTATTGTTCCTAGCAGAAATTAACATTCCAGAAATCCATAAAATCAATCTTAGTGTACACAATGAACATTGTGCAACGCTGGGGGGCGCGAAAAAATCTATGTATCCTAGGGGGGGCTTCACCGAAAGTATTTGAGAACCACTGCCCTAAGCTGACCACACCAGTAGCTTCAGGTGTTGTGCAGAGAAGGGTTAGCCTGCCGGCCGTGGCACTGCGTGCCTGCCCCGTCACAGGACCACGCATCACTTCACATAATGAGAACGTAAATCATTTGAAATAGGAGCAACTCTGCTACTTTTAAATATATTTAACACGTTTTTTATCAGTGAACTTCCTAAACAAGTGATGTTTTTGGCAGATAAACTAAGGAAATGACATGAATACAGGAAGAAAGAAAAATCTAAATAATAAAAACATTAAAGGAAAACTTGGACGTGTTTTCCCTTTTCTTCTTATTTTAATGCTTTGCTGAAGTATCGGATCGGGACTCAGCATCAGCAGATACTCTAAATCAAATGACTCGGACTCGGATCGGGAGCAAAACAATGTTATCGGAACATCCCTAATGACAAGTGATTATGTAATACTATTGTTTTATCACCCAGCCCTCAGGCAACACACTTCCAGCACAAATCCAGCTTTATCGCAAGATCTTCTTGTTCCATCAGAATGATGATGGTTTCAACTGCTGCCCCCGAGCAGTCGGAGTTTGAGTTGCACCACACAAAAGAAGCACAGTAAATGTTTCAATTCATTTCAATTGAATTAAATGTTTGCATGTAAATTTTTAATAAAAAAATCAATACACTGCTTTTAAATAACACAAAATATTGTGTCAGAGCAGCTCACAGTACAAAGGGTTTATTGAATCCAGCCAGCCATTTAACCCAGATTAGAGTTTAGTACCAGTTAGAATTCCTTGAGTTATGTTGAAGCTGCATATTGATGAAAGGTAATTCAGCTTGGGCAGCATATTGTGTGGTCAAGTCAGCCGCTCCCTGGAACAAAGTTCAAGAGAGAGTGAAACTTTGTTCTGTCTGATTGTTGCTTTACACACATGGAGAGGTGTGTGTGTGTGTGCGTGCGTGCGTGTGTGTGTTACTGACATCTAGGGCTGGCTAGAAGAAAAAGAAATGGTCTTTTATATAGTACCTCAAAATAAAAATCACAATGCGATTCACAAGAACAAAATAAAAAAATAAAAAAATGATTAAAAAATATCATAAAAACGTAAAAATTGTGATAAAAAATGTGAGGAAAAGGAAAAAGAAAATGAATAAGAAAAGGGTAATCAGTGGATCCCTGAAAAAGCAGAATTGGTAGAAACAGCAGCATGAAGAGAAGGTAGTGATGAAGAATCAGCAGGAGGTCCCACCAAAGCCACCTGAACAGGTGAGTTCTTAAAGGAGATCACTGAGTCCACTGATCTCAGGCTCAGGGGGAGAGAGTTCCAGAGTCTGGCATTAATTACAGAGAGCACACTGGGACAGATGGACTGAAAAGCATTTTTAAACAAAGTTGAGGGTCAGATGTTGAGGGGGCATGCAGATGTTTTCATAGAGTTAACTAGTCTGGTTAGTTCAGGCAGAGAAACGGATGTTGTCCAGAATGGAGAGGCAGTGCTCGTTAAAGTGAGTAGTCAAAGAGTCAGGGTCAGCATCAGAGGGTGAAAGCAGCAGAACATTAGCTAGCTGTGCTCTCATTAAGAAAACGAGAACTAACCAAACGGCGAGCAGGAGGTGGGGACGCAGAAACTGACAAGTTGAAGAAAATGCAACGATGATCTGAGATATAAACATCCTCGGGAGAAACACTGTCAACATTTAAACCCAGGGTAAAAACAAGGTCCAGAGTATGACCTCTGGTGTGTCTAGGGCCAGAAACATGCTGAGTAAAAGTGAAAGAGTCCATGAGGCTGGAAAAGCTCCTAGCAAAGTGGTCAGAGTCATCATCAATGTGAATGTTAAAATCACCACCAGTCACCAGTCTGGAGAGCTTCACATGGAGGATTAAAAGTCACTAAACTCCTGAAGGAAGGAACTGTAACTCAGTACGTCTATGGTACCGACCGACAGCATTCGGCAGGTACTGGTACCACAAAAATATATTTTTTCGGTGCTAAATTTCTGTACTTGTCCAATAAAATGTCCCTGTTAATGTGCCGCTTCATCAAAAGACGAAGACTAAATCTAAATTAAAATTTCACGGCTCCATTCGCCCCCAGTGCATTTATTTCTACTGAGGAAAGTGCTTACCCAACTAAAAAACACATTTTGTTATGCTTTTTCACAAAGTCAGACATTTAGTATAACATGGTAATTAAAATACAAATATAATGAAACAAAATAAAATCTAAAATCCCAACAGGTAGGCTAGAAAAGCCCCAGAAAAGTTCCACGTGATCTGTTTTCAATGTGCCGGTTGTTGCAGCCGTAGGCTGACGAAAAAACAGGCATAGTAGCTCACCCTGCATTGACTCCAGTTGGGTTTGGAGAGGAACCTATCCAATATGGTGGCAACGCCGTTACGCTCTCCAGCGCCCAATGGGGCATCTACGTATTCATGTCTATGGTTATTATTGACACAAAGTCAACTAGAGGTGTGAATCTTCACTAGTATCATGATTCGATTCGATTATGATTATTGGGTCAACGATACGATTCGATCTGATATCTCAATGCATCACGATTATTTCATATGGATTTGTTTTCATCGATAAATAGAGATGTCAGATATTTGCTTTTTAATCAAAAACATGTCTGACACAACACTCCATCCCCCTAAAGCTCTTCAACCTGAACAGTCTTTAGGACGATGTAAAAGTGCAAAACATTTAAAACATTTAAGAAGATTTAACCAAAAAAAATCTGTTTCCTCATTCAACAGTCACATCTCAGGCTGTGGGAGAAACATGCTCTACAGATGCTGACATAATCTTAAAAATACTGAAGACCTAGAGGACATTTCCAACTCTTGCCTTTAATGTAGTTGATAAAATCCATAATGGGTCCATTTATTAGCTTTAATGTCTTTGAGCAGCTTTAGAATCACATATTTATGCTGCAGTTCAAGGGTGTGAGAAATAAATAACAGGAAATGAAAAGTTTAGTTTGTTATTTAGTTTGAACCCAGTGGTCTCATTTTAGAAATGTTGGAGCATGAACCAAGTTCTGTTTAATGCAGACAACACTAGAACATTAAAAAATCCTAAACTTCCAATAATATTAGATAGTTTGTTTTATTCCTGCTGATGATAAAAACACCAGCAGGAGGCTGTGGGCTGGATTAGGATTAAATGATAGCTGATGGATCTCATTCACTAACCAGTTAACTACAAACCTGTCCACTAACCTGCCCTTTGGGACTTCTATCATCTCCTCATGGCCATAGTGTTCGTGTAAAACAGAAACATCTACAGGAAGAATCATCAACAATGAGCATTTTTGTAGCTTTTATTTGCTTTTTGTGTTTCTGCCCTAAGTTATTTCTTAACTTTTATGTATTACTACATATTTTTCAGTTCAGCAAACAAAGGCACCAGCTGCTGAGTTGGAACAGGAAGAGCCCTCATATGTTCCTCATTTTTGAGAAGATATAAAGATTGAAATGATGATTTATTTAATATTTCCTGTATTTAAAATGTGACACAAACAGAAGTGATCCAGGCTTTCAGCCCTTGAGGAAATAGAAGCAGTTCCTGTGATCACCACGACAGACCGGGTTCAGGCGGAGTCTTCCTTCATGGTTGTTGAGCATTAACTCTGCTGAGTGGTGGTGGAACATGAAGACCAGTTTGCCATTACTGTAGAGATTGGCCAAAAGGTACCTCTGTGTTCAAGCATCAACACAGCTGAGCACACATTTTCAACTGCTGGGGACACGATAAGCCCAGAAAGGGCCTGTGTGCTGCCTTTTCTCAAGAAAAACCACTAGAAGTCATGATTATATAGTGTACATAGCTCTTTTTACTCTGTTTTTTGCCTCTTATTTATACAGAGTTTGTTGATTTGGGATTCAAATACTTTTTTAGAGTACATGTTTTGTATTTTGTACACCAAAGAATAGTTTACACTTTATCTTCACACTGTGAAGTTTTGTTTTGCACCAAAAGGTAAATACTACCTTTTTATTTCTATACACGTATTTAAGTCTGTTACTGTTTCCACTGAAAGTTAGCTGTGATTTTAGTTGAATAAAAAAACAACTTTTAGTACTTTGTCTTAGAATTATTATTAAAAAAAGTATCGTTACAATATCTGGTGATGAAAACCAGTTATTGTTAAAATAGTAGTACTGAAGAACATTGAAGGGCACCCAGCCCATACTGACATCACTACTAAGTCTTTTCTATCATTAAGGTCCAGTTTGAAAGACCCTGTTTTAGCAGCAGGCTCTTCATGTTGTGACATTTTATTCCTCTGGGGTTTATTACTCTGTTACATCATTTATCTTTTGGTTTGGATGGTTTTACAGCTTTGTTATCTTGGTTATGTATTTGTCGAAGTGTTAACCATTAACTAAACACTGAACACCTTGTTACTGTCCCACATGTATATCATCAGAGTGTCCTTGATGCTGTTGGTTTGTTCCTTTATAGAAGTTTTATGAGATTTTATAGTCCATTTATACTTTGGTCGGCTCAGCCTGGGCCAGTTGGGGACAGCGCACCCCCGTGTGGCCAAGTTGTGTTTATACAGCCTGCTCAGGAACGCGGATGTGGCTGAGCATGTCAGCCAATCCGTTAAAGATGCACAGAGAAGTCGGTGGTGTTCTTCCTAAGTTAGTAAACAAAAGCAGGCGCGAGCAGTGTTGCTTTTGGAGACTCTGACATGAAGCACACAGCTTCCTGCTGAGCATCAGTGCTTAGAGCCACACAGCAGCCAGATGGTGCCCAATAAGAATAGCAAAAAAGATATTTGGTGAGAAGTCTATTCAAGTACTTAGTAAATGTTTGATCATAGAAGCTCATTTACAGGAGAAACTGGAAAAACTAGAATCTGGAGCAAAAGTCCATTTATGTCAGTAATCTAGCTCAGACTGAGAGACCATCTAAAGGCTCAGGAACCCTCTGCAGGTGTTCTGGATTCATCAGCTGATCAGAGTGTGACACTTTGAGTCTAGAATATTCAACCTTTTCACAATATTCTGATTGTCTCTCTCCTACAATTAAAAACCACATTTATCTATTTGTTGTTGAATATGGGCAGCTTGGGATGTCTAATGTTCCAAAAGGTCAGTGCCGTCTTCGACCTGCTTTCCTATTTAAATTAGTAATGTTATAACGGCGAGGGCGAAATGGTCCATACTGAGAAAATCTAGAATAACACGTCATTAGCTTAGACACACACCCTTACATTAGCACGTCCTAGCCCACTTCAGCATCAGCAATATATAAACGTTGGTCACGGTTATGCTAACAGCAGAACCACGCTAGCCTGAGCTACTGCTAACACCCTTGTTGGATAAGAGGAAAATAAAGAAGAATGTTGGAGCACCACTCAGGTTCCAGGATGTCCTGGGACGCCTGGAATATGCTGACTATGAATGAATGCCAGGTAGATCCATGTGGTCCTTGTCCTGGTCCTTGTTCGTCCACCAATCGGACAGTCACTTTGTTCCTCCACCCTCGCATGGACATCATCCGCCCGGACACTCATCTCCTTGTTAATGCAACATCCACCCCCAAACACACACACACACACGGCCTATGGATAAAGTGCAGAATCTATTTAGTTCTAGTAGATCCCAACTTCCAAGAGATCCGTGTTAGGAATGCTGTCAGACAGGTATTTCTTTATTGATTAGTCTGATTTGAACTTCCCTTTTGAATTGAACAGTTGCTTTTAGCCAGATCCTACATGAACACAAGTCATCTGGTTATGACCAGTTTACCTGAGCTGAGTGTCTTCTGTGTCCTCTTTAGGTCAACGGTGTGTCGGTGGTGGGGATGCAGCACTCTGAGGTGGTGGCAGCCATCAAAACTGGCGGAGATGAGACCAGGCTGCTGGTTGTTGATGCTGAGACCGAGGAGTTCTTCCACAGATGCAACGTCCTGCCCACTGAGGAGCATGTCACCGGTAACCAATATCACAATATATTTAGAACTTCACCTTGATAACTTAGAGTCCTGCAATGAGATTAGGATCCCATGGGATCAGACACAAATCTTGGCGGGAGCCGTCGGTTTAACCATTGCAGCGAGCAGTTGAAAAAAAACAGCAGGTCCTGAATTTGCTGGAAGATGGAAAATGCACCAGAAGTAGCTAACAAAATAAAGGCTGGAGAACACCAAACTAAAGAAATTAAAGAAATATTAGATTTACAAACACCTACCTGGTCCTCCACCGTCCTCCATTCCCTCACCGCCTTCCCTTCTTGTTGCAGACTTGATGGGGTGGAGTCACGTGACTCCACCCCATCAAGTCTGCAACAGCATCTTTTCAACAAGGTCTTTTTTATTAGGTTTTTTTTTAATTCTTTTTACATTTTTTTATTTGCTTTTCAACAAAACACACAGAACATAACAAAACTTAACAAGAATCCCCCACCCCACCCACCCCGCAATAAAGTCCCAAGTCATCATCACACACTGGTGAAATTACATCTCAGCATTTGACCCATCCCCATGGTGGGGAGCGGTGAGCTGCAGCTGTGGCCGCACTCGGGAACTATTTGGTGGTTTAACCCCCCAATCGACCCCTTAGTGCTGAGTGTCAAGAGAGGAGGCATTGGGTCCCATTTTTTCAAAGTCTTTGGTATGACCCGACCGAGATTGGAACCCCGATCTCCCAGTCCCAGACACTCATACCACTAGGCCACCGGAGCTGGATCAAACAAAAATAATCTAAAAAAACACAAATCAGATTTCCATATGACACCGAATCATAACACAAACCTAGAAAAGAAAAGAGTCACACAAAATCAGCAGGTACACTTTCAAAATGAGACAAACGACAACCATATATTTCATTTACTCACAGAACTCATTGGATTACCCAATTAGAGATTCACAAAGTACTCAGTTCTGTAAAATGGACTTCCCAGAAGCCAAAGTCGGCTTATAAATAAGGGCCCGCATAATCCACAACAAAACATAAGCCACCCTCCCAAAGACCCACTCATATCATCAACAATACCATTGAACCTCTACACATCTTCCTACCAGCAAGCACACATTAAATAACATTAAAATTGTCCACTGAGCTCCTCTATCAGTGTCCAAGTCTCTCTAGATCAGTGGTTCTCAAATACTTTCGGTGAAGCCCCCCCTAGGATACATAGATCC
>SSNS01000361.1:479193-513634 GCA_006937985.1 Aphyosemion australe
CCCCCCCCCCCCCCCCCCCCCAGCGTTGCACAATGTTCATTGCGTACACTAAGATTGATTTTATGGATTTCTGGAATGTTAATTTCTGCTAGGAACAATAGAATTATAGATATCTGAATACATATCCAGTCTGCTTAAATGTTAAAACGGCTTGCCATACTAAGGCGCTGATAGTCTGTCGGCGAATTGCATTGTTTCTATGTTACTGGGGCACTCTGGTCAGCTTGTGTGGACTAAATATTAATAAAAATGAATGGATATTTAACGGTTTTATTGAATGTTTATTATTATTATTTTTAAAATGAAAGTGAAGGGAAAATGGATCATGCGGCCTCTGGCTGCGAGCAAATGCGCCCACCTTAGCGTGTCCAAATGCAGCAGCGATTCTTTCAATTTCTCATAAGAAAGAAACGAAGTTATGTAAAAAAAACATTTTATTTAAATAAAATACCACTATGGTGGGCACCGCAGGGAAACAAAGATGAGACTTATTTTTAACATAACCTGTTTAATTCAGGCCGTTCATACGTCACTCTACCAAACAACAAATATAAAATGAAACAAAAAGTAAGAAAAATCTAAATTTCTCTTCCATCTAACACATGCACTGCCTTTCCATTAAATAAAATTCTTGTTTGGAATTTTTCTGTGTTCAAAAATCAGTCTGATCCTCATTTATTGGACTGACAGTGGAGGGAATACCCTTGTATTCTCCGTCGGGGAAGCGCAGAGCGGGGTGGGGGTGGGTGGAGGGGGGGTCGGGTGCGTCCGCTGCCCCCCCCCCCAGCTCTTCTCCCGTGCCCCGCCCCACTAATTGAGAACCACTGCTCTAGATGAACGTGACTTATGGTTTCCTAGCCCAGTGTCTGTATGTTGGTGGATGGGAGTCCTTCCACTTGGACAAGATGAGTCTCTTGGCCAACCAAGAGCATAAAGCAATCATGTTTACTTGGCTACTATCCAAAGCAGTTAAAGGGTCGGAGTGTCCCTCAGGTCTTGGAGAGTGCATCAAGAATAGTCCACCAGTATCCCTGTAGAGTCAGGCACATTCAGAACATGTGAAGAACTGTGACCGGTGACGGTCTGCAACGTCGGGTCCAGGTCCGGCTTAATCTTAGACGATCTGTCTTTGGACCAATGACAACAGTGCACCACTTTGAACTGAATGACTCTGTGTCTCACATAAATCGAGGATTTATGAACGTTCCATAGAACCTTGTGCCAGACCACATCTGATAATCCAACACCCAGGTCCAGCTCCCATTTGCCTTTTAAATCATTTAGACTGGTCCAAGAGTCCAAAGTCTGCTTAGAGCTTTCTTAGAGATCGAGAAGAATCCGAGACGGGCAAAAGGAAAAACCTTCAGTTAGACTTAAGACCTAAAGATCTGTGGATATTAAATTTGACCACCAGTTGTTCAAAGGAGGCAAATGTACCATCAGCCTTCAGAGAGAGAATTTCTGCCTCTAGCAGCTAGGGCTGCACGATATTAGGAAAACCTGCGATGCACGATAACAGTGATTAATATTGTGATGACGATAGACTTTAAATTAATAAATACTTAAATCTGCAGTGTTTGTCTTTTCATTTCTGTGTATATACACCTCTCCATATATTAGTATATGTGACGATTATACGTGACGCAGTTTCAGTCGTCTGAAAATATCACCGCCACAAAGTAGCACGCGTAACATCATCAAACAGTACGTACCAAATCAGCTGTGCTGCAGCATTGTTGTTGTCCATTCCTTCAGCCAGTGTGCATATCCTGTTTCAATTCCATCTGCTTCACTCCCGCCAGCATTTGTGTTGCTATAAGCCAGGGGTCGGCAACAAAGAGCCATATTGAACCAAAAAACAAATCTGTCTGGAGCCGCAAAAAATCAAAAGCCTTATATGAAGGCAACACAGGCTGTAAGTGTATATTAGCTATATTAGCCTATTATCAAAATGACTAAGTAGGCTACAAATACATAATGAGCATTCATGATTAAATGTTTATTTCCTGCAGCGCATCCTGGAGAGAACGACACCACGTGACTCTGCTGTAGATATTTGGTGCTTTACGTTTTAACTTCCATTACAATATTAATCAGTGGTATTAATTTGATCATTTCTTCTTGCGGCCCATCACAGCTCACATACCTGCATAACAGCGCCGTCTGATATCGATCACCTCACACGACTCATCACAGGTAGTTGAGGACGCTGGAGCTGAATTAATGTCGTTGATTTGCTGATTGGTGACGTCACCTGTCATTTTAATTAGGGGTGGGTGCATTTCATCGATGTGGCGATGCATCGCAAAGCTTCACGTGAGGATTCAGAATCGATTAATGAATGTCGATGCTTAAAAAAATAAGTAACGTAAAGCTTTGTTGCAAAGCCGGTACTAATAAAAATACACGTAACCGGAGCCTTAACAAATGTAAGTTATTTGTTTTTGTGTAAGGAACATGCTTTTTACTGGCGCACAATGTGGTAATCTAGGTGCTGTGAAGGAAAACAGAGGAACCAGCAGAAACGGTCCAAAGTTTGGGATCAATCGCGCAGCTACGGGCAGATTGGCTAATGCTAACTAAGCTAGCGGATAGCAAACTCACGCCGTGGGTTCCAAAAGAACACGATGATCTTGGAACTAAGAATGACTAAACTCTACAAGCAGAAGAAAAGTCCCACCATCCTGTTTATTCGTAGCTGTCTGCAGCGCTATGGAGCAGAACCACAGCAGCTACCGGGACTCACGTTGTTGTTGCTACGAGATTGCGCAACACACCGCTCCAGTCCTATGGCAAGCCGTTGTAGTATGTAATTCACAAACACTTCTATCTGTGAACGTAATTTAAACTGGATTATTGCCAACCAGTACATTATAGACATGCCACCATTACATTGTTACCAGTAGAAATGAAATGTTATTCAATATCTCAAAAGCTGTAAGACAGTTGAGGTGATAGCATGTTGTTTTGCATGTTATTGAACTGTTTTCTAATAATGTTCTGTTGTTAAATAAAGTAAAGGAAGGAGAGAAAAAATGTTTCCCTAGCAGGTTTTAAATGTTTAAAGCTTTCCCTGATCGAAGTTAAGTTGGTCAAAGTGCAAATATTTACACAAGTCATGCAGTCATAAAATAAGATTTTGTCTTTGAAAAATAGTTAAATGTAAAAAAAAAAGTATTTAGTTACTGAGAGTAGTTTTAGAGGAACTGAGTTAATTGATAGGTTGTTTATTAACAAATGTAGACAAAGAAGAAGACAATCAATCTAGTATGAAAAAAAGCATTAAAAATGTTAATAATCGAAGAATCGTGGCACCAGTAATCGAATCGAACCAACAACCATTATAATCGAAGAATCGAAGCATCGAAGCTCCCATAATCGAAATCGAATCGAATCGTGAAGTACCCTTTTTGGAATGCCCCTAGTTTTAATGGTCCTTGTCTTTGTGGAGAGAGGAATGTCTTTAATTTTCTGGATCATCTCGGTTTTGTTTTTGAGTCTGAAATAGGTGCTCTGATATTTTGATGAATGAATCCTTCATGTAATCACCATCCGTGAACAGTTTTCCCTGCTTTTATTTCTCAGGTTGCAACAAAACCTGCAGCAGTAGTGGAGTTGGGAGATGTAATCCACTTCTTAAATCTACTTTTATAACCTGACACACGGGAGGTGACATGCGGCAAAAGCCAGCGGCGCCTCTGTTCCAGCAGCGTGAATAGCGAGTCTTCCGTTGTTTTGATTGGCTGTCAGACTGGAGGGAATTTTGGGTTATTAAAGCAGTTCAGAGTTGAAACAGCGGTAGATGTGAAGTCTCACAAGGTTTTGCTGGAGTTAAGTGAAGTCTTGTAAAGCTCTGGGACATCAGACACGGCAAATAT
Source organism: Aphyosemion australe (assembly GCA_006937985.1). Lineage (NCBI taxonomy): Eukaryota > Metazoa > Chordata > Actinopteri > Cyprinodontiformes > Nothobranchiidae > Aphyosemion > Aphyosemion australe. Next base: position 483,072 of record SSNS01000361.1, read on the forward strand.
TAACTTTTCCTCCATGTTAACCTGGAGATGTACTGAGAAGCATCCTGTCCCCTCATTGGTCAGTCAGTGAAACCTCTGCTGATTGGTCCTTGTCCGAGCGACAGCCTTGAAAAGTTGAAGTTTTTCCAGGTAATCCTTCCGCGTCGACAATGAAAGCAAATAATTGGGTCCATTCTTCCTTGAATCCTCTGTTCTCATCAGCTATCTTTCTCTTTTTCCCTTTGGGATCCACGGCCCTGACACACCTGCTGGTTTGTTTACATCCATCTGCCTGGCACGGCGCCGCCATATATCTATGGGCGCCGCGCTGAAACGTGTCGCAGGCTATGACGCAAATTTTTGTTGACAGAAATGTTAAAATTTAATATTTATTATGCACATTTTTACAGCATTGGAAAACGTTAAGAATGTTTGTCCTCCTACAGAAACCATATTAAAACAAAAAATATATCCCCCATCCATTTTCATACATTTGTGAAGAAGCTCCAGGGAGCCACTAGCGGTCGCTAAAAGAGCCGCAGGTTGCTGTCCCCTGCTACAAGCTAACCGGAACAATGCCGACATGAAAGGGCGCATGTCGCCACCTACTGTACCAGAGTGGAATGAACTTCAGTTGAGAGGTCGGCTTTCTAAAGCGCATGTAAACGAGGACAGCTTATTACCATGAGATGGATCTGTATCCACTTAGATGTTGATACTGCACATGTAACCACACTGACCGTGTTGAGTTGTACTGAAGCTGTATCCAGCTCAGTGGCCTAGTGGTATGAGTGTCCGCCCTGGGACTGGGAGGTTGTGGGTTCAAATCCACAGTCGGGTAATACCAAAGACTTTAAAAATGGGACCCAATGCCTCCCCGCTTGACACTCAGCATTAAGGGGTTGGATTGGGGGGTTAAACCACCAAATAGTTCCCGAGCGTGACTGTGTCTGCAGTTCATCCCAGGGGATATAATTTCACCAGTGTGTGAAGACTAATGGGACTTTAACTTTATCCATGATGGGTGAGTTATCTTCCTCTGGTGGAGGGTAACTCACCCGTCCCGGCCAGTTTCAGGTGATTCACGTAGAAGAATGAAAACGGTCCTCAGAGGGTGTGATGGAGATCAAACTAACTGCAACATGATGTCTGTTCTGTAGGACCTCTTCCTGAGCCTGCATCAGAGAGAGCTGCAGATGAGAAGGTAAGGACCTCTTGCTCCAGTTCATTGGGTGTGTGTGTGTGGGGGGGGGGGGGGGGGGGGGGGGGTCAATGACATGCACAGAGTCAAGATATCCAGCTCCAACTGTACACACACACACACTCCCTTAATGTTTCAGCTGGTTTGCTGTTGCAGTGTGTTCTCACACACTTGGAGCTGTAGACCGGCCCCCTGGTGTGACCCGTTTGGGGGGCCCCTGGCCCCCTGCAGCCCATGGCAACCTAACCTACCCTCTCTTTCTCTTCATGTCCTAGAGGATCATGGGATTGCTCTGGCTTATATCAGAGGATTATGCTAACGAGCTGAGAAATGAAGGCTGTTCACACTCAGCCAGTTTCTGCTCTCCTGCAGCAAAACAATCAGTCATTCAGCAGCTGTTACATAACACTGCAGTGTGTGTGTGCGTGTGTGTGTGTGTGTGTGTGTGGAAGCCATGCTCCTTCTCAGAAGCCTTCCCACCAGACTGCAGCACAAAGCCAGTGTTATTTTTATCGGGGTTGTGGTTGGTGGATGTCGGGTCAGACAGAACCAGGATCAGAGCTCTGATGACCTGCAGCTTCAGCTGGAGTTAGTTGATCTAACGGATCCCGACGCTCTGCAGGATCTTCCTTCCCCTGTTGGACAACAGCCCAGGCCTGAAAGGACAAAACTATTCATTGGAAAACTTTCTTCAAAGTTTCAGTTTAGAGCAGGGATAGGGTCCTCGAGGCCATGTCTCCAGCATGTTTTAGTTGTTTCCCTGCTTCAGCACACCTGCTGTTATTCAGTAGGTGATTAACAGGCTTCTGCAGAGCCTGGTGAGCTGCTGAATCAGGAGTGTTGGAGCAGAGAAACAACTCAATCCTACCCCTGGTTCAGAGCTTCTGAAAGGCCAAGGTGGATGACATAAGCAGATGTGATGTTCACTTCAGTCAGAACCATCAGGACTGGAAGGAAAGGGTGTAAAGGTTCATAATGAGGCCCGACAGCAGCGACAGGACCGTTGAGGTTTGGGTGGCTGTAGTTTTGGGTCTGGGGCCTCTTGTATAGAAAAATGCACAGAATTCATCATGGAACTCTGAGTCAGCACGTTTTTTACTCTGTTAAGGTGAATTAATTATCCCACCTGTGACTCTGCTGACACGCGGCTGCAGCAGTTCCTGCTTTATAAATCTCACCTGTCCTAGGCTAGAAACGAGTTCAGGTGTTTCTGGATCACACCCCCTTTCTGCCATAGATGGACAATGCAAAGGACCTTATGAATGTGTGGTGTTTCACTGGTAACCGTGGCAACTGAGAGGTTCTCAGACATGAAAAGCTCTCGCCATTTACAGGTGACCTACGTGAATTTTGCATATCTGGTGAAAAAAATGTTTATTGTGTGTGTGTGTGTGTGTGTGTGTGTGTGTGTGTGTGTGTGTGTGTGTGTGTGTGTGTGTGTGTGTGTGCAGGTGGTGCCGGCCACAGCTTCAGACAGCTTGGGTCTGAGCATGTCGCTGGCCCAAGCCAAGGAGCGAGCCCATCAGAAGCGAGCTGCTAAGAAGGCCCCCCCCATGGACTGGAGCAAGAGGAACGAACTGTTTGGCAACTTATAGACGTCCAGCATCAGGCTGCTGCTGCCTCCTGCTGGAGGACCCAGAGACCCTGCCGGTCTGGAGAGTCCCAGTCCCACAGCGCGTTCTAGACCCGTGTCTAACAGTATTGTCGGATCATTCTGTTGTTTTAATCGAGACGTGTCTCCTCCCTTCCTGATTTAACGACCGCTGGAATGTCAGCTTCCTGTTCCTACAGGAGGCCGATTAGAACTCCAGGTAGTTTCAGATGAAATCATCTGAGGTGGAACTTTTAGAAACTTTTAAGTCTGTTGTAGAAATGATCCATGACTCTTGGGACGGCCTGATGTCCTCCCGGTTCTGATTCCAACACACCTGATTGTTCGTGCTGCTTTTAAGAATCTGTACATAAATTAGCTGTTTTAGAGGAAATTAGAAGCTGGAGAGAGTAACCTGGATCTGCTGGATTCTGTTGATTCTGTATGATTTTTTAAAGCTTTTCCAGTTGGTCCATACAGGATTTCCAGAGGGTCCGGTTTGTGGTTCTGTTCTTTTGAGCCTGTTGTAGCCAAATACAGAGTTTGGACCAAACAGAACAAAGTGTGTGTTTGAATGTCTTCAGCATAAGAGCAGTGGTCCGGTCCTGACCCGGTTCGGTCCATATCACAGCTGGCAGCACCACAGAAAAACCATCAGTTCTCTTCCTCACATTTAATCTCTTTAAGGTTTTAGAGACAAATACAGAAGTTCTCTAGCAAACATCTGGAAACCAACAAAACGAATGGGAGAAGCTCCTTTAGCAGCCTTAGAAAAACAAACATCTGCGTCATGCATTAGAGCTTTAGCCCTAACAATATTTACACTTGAGATTTGTCCCCACAAATCATTTATTTGACAGTTTTGGTCTGACCACCTTAAAATCGTGCTGCGCTCATTTCCCAGACTGGATCCGTTACCTACCTCTGTTCCTGCAGAAGACCCAGACTGGGATGAAGAGTGTAACTGGCCTCTGTTCCAGTTGGGTTTATGGCTCTCTGCCAACTTAAAAACTGGAGCCAACTTTTGCATTTCATTAATAAAACATTACGTATCAAAACTAAAACCATTCATTCATTTAACTTATATTTCAACATGTCTGAAAGAGCGCGGCATGCTGGGAAATCTGTCCTATCCAACCAGCGTGATGAATAGTAAACACTAGCTAGCGCTAGGGATGGGTACCTTTGACATTTGAATCGATACGGTACCAATTCCCGGTACCTATGAATCGATACCGGTATTTCACGGTACCTATTTTCGATACTTTTGAGTGTTTAACAATTATTTAAATCTCATTTTTAATAAAAAAAATTATTTTTTCTCAATATATAACCATATTTGATAAACATAACAATAAATAACATACAACTGTTTGTATTTTGTCATCGTAGTGTTGTACAAAATTCTTCAATATGAAAACCTTTAACCACAACTGTTTCTAAATGATGCAGAAACTAAAACCCAGCTCCATGTGCTCCTATTCCTCTCCTTTCCCCTCTGGACAAATTGTGTGATGGTGCGTCCTTGTAGTATTAGAAACTGCTGTGAACTACATTTACTGTGTATCTTCATTCATTTTGCTGTTCTTTTTCAGTTGATTTTTCCTACTCGGAAGTCGGAATTTCCGAGGAGGAAGTGAACGCACCATTAGCTGATAGCAATGTTAATGCTAGCTAAAATATCAAGCTAACACTATCTTACACATAAACGTTTATTTTGCTGCTGGAGCAGATTAAGATGATGATGCCTCACTTAGATCGTTGTCGCTGGTTTCATCATCACCCAATCACCCACTGCATTTAGTGAAGTGAAGCCAAACTTTATAGCGCGTTCGCTTTCTCCTAGTCGAAATTTCCAAGTTCCGAGGAGAAAGCGAACGCACCATTAGCGGAACAGGAGCTAAAATATCAAGCTAATGTTATGTTAAACAGTTTATTTACCTGCTGGAGCAGATTAAGACAATGATGCCTCACTTATATCATTGTTGCTGGTTTCTTCATCACCCAGATAGTCATCCCATTTAGTAAAGTGGACCCAAACTTTAGAGCTCTTCCTCTGTGCCATGCTGCTTGCTCTGTTTACAGCTTGCCTGCAGCGACTAGCGACTTTCCGCTCCGGTGAAACACTTCTCGAGGGGGGAACACATATCGACATAACACCGGCACTGCTGTCTATTTTGGCAAATTGCTGTCTCGCAAGTTCTCGTTAGGCCAGGTACCGAAACAAGGCACCGTTTCTTGTCACGTGAAACGGTGCTCGGTCGGTTCGACGGAATTCGGTCGGTGCCTTAAAAAGTACCGGTTCCGGTACCCATCCCTAGCTAGCGCTTTAGCTAACCTACTGCTAACTTTAGTTTAAGAGGGCAGCAGTAGCTCAGGAGGTAGAGCGGGTTGTCCAGTAATCAGAAGGTTGCAGGATTGATCCCCGCTCCCACCAGAGAATGCTGCTGTTGTGTCCTTGAGCAAGACACGTTGCCTGCTTTTGGGGGTTGGAGGGAACGGTGGTGCCTGTGCTTAGCATCTTCGCCTCTGTCAGGGCAGCTGTGGCTACACCGTAGCTCATCACCACCAGCGTGTGAATGGATGAATGAGTCACTCTAGTGTAAAGCACTTTGGAGTCCTCTGACTCTGAAAGGCGCTGTACAAGTGCGGATCACTAATATCAAATATGATGAAACTGGTCGTTTGGACTTAGTTTTGCTCTTAGAGCTGCACTCACAGCACAGTTTTGTTGGATATCAGTTAAATTTCTCTCAGATAACTTTTTTTGAATGAACCCGGCGAATCACGGACAGCTTGGCCCTGGTGAGGTAATATGGAGTCAACCTAAACTACATACGTATTATTTTAGGGGTAATTTTATGAGACAGCTTGTAAGTGCTGCTGTGGCTCAGAGGTTAGGTGATGGTGGTGTAGTCAGAGGTCTGTGGATCCAGGGGCGTTGCAAGCTTCTCAAAAGTGTGGGGGATGTTGAGACTTTTCACTCACGCACGCATGTGTGCACGCGCGTGCGCGCACACACACATCTGTATTTACACACCCTGTCCTATTTTACCAGTATGCATTATCCTGAAATTGGTAACCTGAACTTATTTGGAATGCAAAGCAAATTTTAAATTAGATTATTTTTCTCATTCATTTGGCTGTTTTTTTATTTATGTTGTTGCCCTTTATTTTATATGAAGCTGAAGTTGGTTCCCTTTTAAGTTTTTAATTCAGAAACTTTAATTCCCACTAATTTTTCCACCCCAGTATCTTTAAGCTGCTGTAATTATAAAATGTAAAATGTTTTATTTCATGGGTGACCAATCAGAACTCTTGAAATTTCAACATCAACCCATTAAATTGAAAAATATGTTACTAATATGATAATCCAAACTCACAATAAAAAAAGAAGAAAGTGGCCTTGTTTGAACTAAAGTTTTCACAAATGACCACCTGGAATTGATGGATTCTGCTGTTCATGTAGAATAATCTAATCCAGGTCTGAAGATAGGTGTTGTAGTTTTTACACTAGACCAGACCTAAGGTGGGTCAGATGCAATAAAGTTCTGAAATCTGCATTTTTTGAACTCTCACAGATCAAATAAAGGTTTAACCAATCACAAACTGTTCTTTAAGGACTCTGCTATCAGTCTAATATAATCTAGTTAAGCTCTGAATAATCTAAGTATTGTAGTTTTTAGCAGAGCCTGTTCTAATGTGGTCTACAGGTGAAACTCAAAACTGAGAATCTGGTGTAAAAGTCCATTTATGTCAGTAATCCAGCTCAGACTGAGAGACCATCTAAAGGCTCAGGAACCCTCTGCAGGTGTTCTGGATTCATCAGCTGATTAGAGTGTGACACTTTGAGTCTAGAATATTGAACCTATTCACTATATTTTAATTGAGATTCTGAATGTGGGGTTTTCATCAGAATCATCACAATTATAACAAATAAAGGCTGAAACATCTGGCTTTGAATGGAATGAGTCTGTCTCATAGATTAGTTTCACCTTTTAGGTTCAACTGCCACTCAGCTGTTCTTGTGCCTTTGATGAGCCTCAAGCTTCACTCAGCAGAAGCAGCTGGGTTAGGGTTAAGGTCAGACTTCAGCATCGGCCCTGTTATGACCAGAAATCTATCAGACAAGCAGATTAAGATTTGTTTTGCTCTCAATGGAAAATTATCAAATGAAATTGATGTAAATATGACAACAACTAATTATAGGAGACTATTGGGCTGGAAGGCTGTGAACCAGAGACAACAGGACAGAAGTGAAGGTTTGTGCATTTAACAAAACATTTAATAAATAATCAGAGCTGCTGTAAAATATTCTCCAGTCCACATCCAGACAGAATCATCCTCTCTTCTGTCTCATGATCAGCAGCAGCTGGGATGTTTATGCTCACAAAGTTTTTCTTTTTTTATCAACATTCCCACTTTCAAGTGCAGCTCACTCCTCCTCTTGTTCTGACTTTTTTTCTTGTGCTTATTCTCATCCGTTTGGATGCATCTCCACCTCCATGTTTCCACCTGCCTGTCGGCGCATCTGACCACTGGTTGTTCAGATGCTGCTGCTGTCAATCATTGCGGGAGCGTGCACGGTGTCTCTTTGTTCTCTCCTCCTGCCTGGGCTAACGGTAGCTGACGGTGATGTGTGTGCGGCGCGCAACAGCGATGCGCGTTTGGAGAGAATGAGTACTCGTGCGCAAAACGAGGCCCCTCATGGAGCGCGTGTTCTGCGTATCGAAAGGGGCCCACTTAAAGCTCTGGATTTGCTCAAATAAGATGTTTGAGCTCAACAAGGTTGTAGTTCTCTTGTGGTGTGAGCAGCGCGCGCTCGGAGTGCAGCTTGTAATGAGCGCGCGCGATTTTTTCAGTTGGGAGGCGCGGAGCAGCTGGAGAAACATAACAATGATGGAACCAGGGTTCGAATTACGGGGGAGCTAAAGGGAGCCCGGCTCCCCTGAAAGGGTGACGGGCTCCCCTAGAAGCCCTCAACTGACACACCCAGGGGGAGCCCGAAAAAAGATCAAGTTTCTACCTATATTACACTATTTATTTGGACTCCCAACCAGGGATTATTTTGGGAGGAGAGGATGGAGAGCGGCAGAGCGCTGATTGGTGGTCCTGCGCACGGCCAGTCGGCCACAGTAAGTGGCGCCACCAAAAAACATAATTAACACGCGAAAGTTCATGTTCGCTCAAATTATATGGCAGCCTTTCTGTCTTTCATTTGTGCCTGACGCTCTCTCCCCCTCCCTCTCCTGTTGATCATTGAAACCCGCACCTCTGCGCACCGGCATTGCGTCAAAAATGCTCGTATGTTCCATTATTGATATGCGTTTCTCCAGCTGCTCCGCGCCTCCCAAAATCGCGCGCGCCCAAGCTGCACTCCCAGCGTGCTCTGCTTGTACCACAAGAGAACAACAACCTCCTTGAGCTCAAACATCTTATTTGAGCAAATCCAGTGCCCTCCCGATACGCGTGCTCCACGAGGGGCCTTGTTTTGCGCATGAGTACGCATTCTCTCCAAATGCGCAAAAGGCACACCGCTGCTGCGCGCCGCGCACACAGCACAGTCAGCTACCGTTATCCCAGGCAGGAGGAGAGAAAAAAAAGAGACGAGGTATCCGACACCGTGCACGCTCCCGCAATGATTGACAGCAGCAGCATCTGAACAACCAGTGGTCAGATGCGCCGACAGGCAGCTGGAAACATGGAGGTGGAGATGCATCCAAACGGATGAGAATAAGCACAAGAAAAAAAGTCAGAACAAGAGGAGGAGTGCGCTGCACTTGAAAGTGGGAATGTTCATAAAAAAAAGAAAAACTTTGTGAGCATAAACATCCCAGCTGCTGCTGATCATGAGACAGAAGAGACAATGATTCTGTCTGGATGGACTGGAGAATATTTCACAGCAGCTGATTATTTATTAAATGTTTTGTTAAATGCACAAACCTTCACTTCTGTCCTGTTGTCTCTGGTTCACAGCCTTTCAGTCCAATAGTCTCCTATAATTAGTTGTTGTAGTCATATTTACATCAATTTCATTTGATAATTTCCCATTGAGAGCAAAACAAATCTGAATCTGCTTGTTTGATAGATTTCTGGTCATAACAGGGCCGATGCTGAAGTCTGACCTTAACCCTAACCCAGCTGCTTCTGCTGAGTGAAGCTTGAGGCTCATCAAAGACACAAGAACACCTGCGTGGCACTAATTCAACCTAAAAGGTGAAACTAATCTATGAGACAGACTCATTCCAGATATTTCAGCCTTTATTTGTTATAATTGTGATGATTCTAATGAAAACCCCACATTCAGAATCTCAGACAACTAGAATATAGTGAAAAGGTTCAATATTCTAGACTCAAAGTGTCACACTCTAATCAGCTGGTGAATCCAGAACACCTGCAAAGGTCTCAGTCTAAACTGGATTACTGACATAAGTGGACTTTTACACCAGATTCTCGTTTTTCAGTTTCACCTGTAGACCACATTAGAACTGGCTCTGCTAAAAAACTACAATACTTAGATTATTCAGAGATTAACTAGATTATATTAGACTGATAGCAGAGTTCTTAAAGAACAGCTTGTGATTGGTGAAACCTTTATTTGATATGTGACAGGGTGTGTAAATACAAATATATGTATGTGTGCGTGTATGAAAAGTCTCAACATCCCCCACACTTTTGAGAAGCTTGCAATGCCCCTGAAAATAGTCGCATAAAAAGTGCTTGAAAAGTAAAATGTAGGTAGATTTATCTCACTACACGTTTGTAACTGTATAAAGCAATAATTTATTGCCCCCCCCCCCCCCCCCCCCCCCCCCCCCCCACACACACACACACACCGTCTAACTGGGCTCCCCCAGAAGCCTCTGTGTAATTCGTACCCTGGATGGAACGTACAAACACCGGTGCGCAGAGGTGCGGGTTTCAATCAACAGGAAAGGGAGGAGGAGAGGGGAATACAGCGAGCGAAACACGGAGGGACCAGACTGTTAGTAAAGTTTTGAGCGAAACTGCTGGAAAAGTGTGGTGTTAAAACACCCACATCCCCCACGGGTGCGACGCCCATGTGTGGATCGATCCTGAGTTTTAAACTTTAATTTAATGAATAAAGCTCCCATTCTAAACAGCTGTAAATACACTGCAGTAGCCTACATATTTTAATATGTGAATAAATAATAATTATCCCCAGATATATTAAAAATAAACTGATGTCCTTTGCCAGCGGGTCACATGTCCAAGTGAAGGCGGACCATAAAGTCTGTTCGCTACGGAGGTTTCCGTACGGCCCCAGAGGGACTACCATTCACACCGACTGTGGTTCATGTGCTGAACATCTCCAGATATCTGCTCCCACTAGAGCAGGGGTTCCCAAATTGGGGGTCGGGACCCCCAAGGGGGTCCCCACAAGATTGCAGGGGGTCCCCACAATTTCATCTTTGCTGATGTTGTCAGGTTAGCAAGATTTTATTGTAAAAATTACACTTATAAAATCCTAATAACAGAGCCTATAGTATAATCAGAACTCAATATAAAAGTTATAACTCTGTATGTCTGTATAAAGTTTGCAAATTATCACATTTAATGTGTTTATGTGTGTAGGGTTTGGGGTTGGGGGTCCTGGCTTGTCTTGGACACAGGCAAGGGGGTCCCCAAAGAAAAAAAATTGGGAACCCCTGCACTAGAGCACCAATTATGATTAGAAAATACGTTTAAGGATGAACCTGTAAAAATAAGGTGGACTATCAAACACTGTCAACTGATATCCCCGTTATTAATAATCAAACTAAAGCTGGCAAAAAATGTGATGTTTTATTTTGAAATAAACCAGATGTATCTTGCTGAAACCTGTCTCACTTTCTGGCTCAGTTTATTTCTTTATGACCCACATGCAGCTTCCAGAAAATAGACTCCATGCAGAAACTTTCAGGATCTTCAGATCTGCACCGCTCTGCAGCCAGAGTGAATGTTCTGATTGGACTTTGGTTCTGGTCTTTGTGGAGTGATGAACATGGATTTCTAGTTAGGGGATCAAGAACAGGTGAATTCATCTGATAGTTTTGCAGCAGTGAAATCTGCTAAATAAAAGTCTGTTATGGCCAGTTAAACGTCCTGATCCTGGATCAGTTCCCTGGAGCAGCAGCTTTGAGCAGAAGGAACAGCTTTCCAGGTGGATGACTGGAAATATTACGTTAAAGCAAAAAAATCACTGTTTTCATTAAAATTGCCTTTTAATTCATTTCTAAATAAGGTGATAAAACAGACAATTAGAATAAATAATAGATTTGCATCTTTTACAGACATTTACAGGGCATCACTTTTTCCATGTGACGGACTCATTCCAGCATGGATTCAGTCCAATTTCCCTCAAAATTCTACAAACACCCCATAATGTCAACATGAGAAGCTTTTTTCTAGAGTTTTGCTCATATATATATATATATATATATATATATATATATATATATATATATATATATATATATAACTGTGTTGTGCTGTGAAAACTTTCTGGATGAACTGTATTTCAACATTTCACTGAATCATTTAATGTTGATATTTTCTACAGAATCAACAGTTGTCATTTACTGACAAAACTCTGACAAGCAGTTTCACAAAAGTGAGAAAACAGATCCTTCATGTTTATCTTATTGTGAAACCTACTTTCTGTGTCCTGAGATGAAGCTGCTCTGAGCTAGTCAGAACCAATGCGTGTTCACCATCGCATTACATCTGTAAAATCCTAAAACCTGCTTGAAAAAAGTCTAAAAACATCTCAGATCTTTGTCACATCAGTAGGAATGGAGCTGTATCAAACTGATGTTCTATGTTACATTAATACTATAATAGTTTCTGTACAGAATATTTATGGGATGTTTAGAGTTTCTATATGTCCATAGGACTGTTTTTAAACCAGAAATATTCATATTTACATGACACCGTACAACACTCGTTTCTGTGTAGCCTCACACACGTGAGTATTCATGTGCTTCGGTGACATTCCCACCATTGACTGTAAATATAAGATGGACAAACCCTCCACACAGTCATTTGCAGGTTTCTGAAGAAGTGAACTGAAGCTCATTTCGACCACCGTCATCTTGGCTGCGTCATGCATCTCGTCACTTCTAGAAAATACATAAATGAAGCTGAGAGCGGGGCTGTGAGGGTGGGGGCAGATGATTAACACCCATCAAACTCTGAGCTGATGTAGCTACTGGCTAACTGAGTTAACCGAAGCTAACAGAGATGTTTGCTTTCAGCCAGAAAACCATGACTGAGCAACTCTGCTACCCTTCTGGGCTGTAACACTTTTAATGTGAAGCTGAGGCCTCCCCTGGAGCAAGCAGGCATGCTAGCTGCTAGTGCTGATGGCTCATCTGCTACCTGTCAATCAAAGGACACGCCCCTAATTATTCATATTTTCAAGCTCTGAGTCACCCCCCCCCCATAGTTGTCATGGCTGTAAAGTAGACCTAGTAAACCTAAAATGGTTTTTGGAACCAGGCTGTAAACATGTTTATTTCTGCTGTGAAGTTGGCATTTTTAACATGGAGTCAATGGGAACTTGTTCCTTTCTGGTGCCGGCCCCTAGTGGATGAGGGGGGAATTGCAATTTTTATGACTTCCACGTTGGCAGCTGGAGATTCCACCTTGGATCCCACCCACCACCTCTTCCCCTGGATCCACCTGGAGCACAACATCAGTCCAGCATGGCATCCAGCTGGTCAGCCAGGTCATCAAACATGTTCCCAATGTCATCCAGAATATTCCCGGCTGCTTTTGATGAGCCTGGACTGCTGAAAACAGGACACAGATGGACAAAATGGAAAAGATGAAAAATGATGGTCTCTGACAACAAGACTCTTGTTCTACAGAACAACCTTCATTTGATGACAAAGACAAAAGACAGGTGCACTTCCGGATGAAGGCTGCTTTACAATAAGATTTTATTTCAGAAAACAACTCAAATAGGAATATGTCACATATTTATTCATAAAGATGACTTTAAAACCAGAACTGATCTAATCCAGAGTCTGCATCATTCCCAGCCTACGTGGACTAGGTGGGCTGGGGCCAACCTAAGAGCTGTCCTCATCCAACCTAAGAACTGTCATCATTCAACAGTAAGAGCTGACCTTGTTTAACATGTCTTTACCCAACTTGTTGGCTGTTCTCATCCAACCTTTTAGCTGACATCATCCAACCTGTTAACCGTCCTCATCCAGAGCTGTCCTCACACCTCACCCTAACCCTTACCCTCACACAGCACACCAGCTATCCACGGTTGTATGTCTTCAATCTCTTGATGTGATATTCAAAGGCTTATGTTGCTTTGTTTTACGCTGTCCTTCTAGAACACACCACTGTCACATGTATGAACGCCTCTCATGGCTATCCTTAAATGCCAGGCGTCAATTTCACTGGTTGTCACTTATTTTAAATGCATCTTTTTTGATTTTCCATCTTATTTAAAAATATTGTTAGTACCCTTTAATTCTGTGTATTACACTAGGATCAATGATCAGCTCTCTTTTGTTACACCTGTAGGTAAACGTGCATTAAAGCTCCTCGGGACTGGAACATGTTACCGGCACATTTACGATCATTATCTTCATTTCGCTTATTTAGAAATGCTGTTTATGAGCATGTAAAGCAGACTTGTAATTGCTTTGAATCCACTGCCTGAGATTACGACTATATAGCTAAAATATTGCTTTTACATTCATCTCTTTTGTTTGTACCACAGCAGGATTTTATTATTTTATTTTATTTTTGTAGATTTTGTTAATTAGTTTTCGTTTGTGATCTATGTTTCAGACTTGTCGATTCGTTTCTGTCTCTGACTTTCTTGTACTTTATTTGCATTATTGTTGGAGGACCCACTCGAAAATGAGATGATTCATCTCAAGTGGTTTTATCCTCCTAAAGTATAAGTTAATAAATAAATAAATCTCTACACTGGTTACCAGTAAACTACAGAATCCAGTTCAAAGTGCTTCTACTAGTTTATAAATCACTCAATGGCATGGGACCAAAATACATGTCGGATCTCCTTCCAGTATCTCCACCCAGCAGGGCTCTGAGATCCTCAGGAAGCAGTCAGCTGGTAGAACCGGGTCAGAACCAAACAGGGTGAAGCTGCTTTTAGCTACTATGCTGCACACAGATGGAATCAGCTTCCTCATGACCTCAGATGTGCCCCAACTCTAGTAACTTTCATGTGTTCATCTGCCTTTATTTCTTACACTGCGCCTCTGTGTATGAAATGTGCTATATAAATAAAGCTGCCTTGCCTGGCCTCATCCAACCTGTTACCCGGTTGATGCTAGTACCTGACCATGCTCTAATCATTTTTGCAAAAAACATCATGATGCTGTGAATTCCAAGGCATCATAGGTTAAGAACCATTAAATTGTCTAAAACAGGGGTTCCAAGGGGGTCCCCACAAGATTGCAGAAGGTCCCCACAATTTTGTCTTTGCTGAGGTTGTGAGGTTAGCAAGATTTTATTTGTAAAAATGACATTTATAAAATCCCAATAACACACCCTACAGTATAATCAGAACTCCATATAAAAGTTATAACTCTGTATGTCTGTAGAAAGTTTGTAAATGATCACATTTAATGTGTTTATGCGTGTAGGAGTTGGGTTTGGTGGTCTTGGCTTGTCTTGGACATGGGAAAGGGGGTCCTCAAGGAAAACCTTTTGGGAACCACTGATCTAAAGTAAAAGCAGCAGAACTGCAACATCTAAATTCAAACAGCAGAACATCTGTTTCATCAGTAAGAAAAGTTCAGTATGAAACAGACAGGACCTTGAGATACCAGTTCCATAACATAGATAATTCTGAAGGTTATACCTGCTTGATGGACCATGAACACTTGAAGATGATAAGAGAGAATGTCCACCCTGACTGGACAAGGAGAAAGTTCTTACCTGTCCACATGACTTCCTTGTGACAGCTTGTTTTCCACCACCTTGAGAGCAGCCTCCAGAGATGAACTTGTTTGCTCCAGTCTTTTCTGAGCCAAGACCTCCAGAACCACCATGCCAGTTTGGGCGGGTTTCCCTGAGGATGAGTTTGGGGAGCTGGATCTTAATTTCAGGGGGCATGAAGTACCAAAGAACACACTCTGAACCTCAGTGAAATCTGTTCCTAAAGAACATGATGTAACCATCGAGACAGCAGAGATTGGACTTTAGTCCCAAGTAGAATCTTTTAACCTTTAGATTTTTACCTGATGTTGAAGTGAACGGTGTACTGGGATGAGGCGCATCAGCAGCTCTCTGAGGACCCTCAACCTTGCATATGGCAGTCTGCTGGTGCTTGGCAGGTTTAGAACACGGTATGCTTATCTGGGAGGGGTTGCTGCCACTCAGCACTGGTGAGATGGTTTGAATCTGCACACTGGTCAGGTTTTCAATGGCTGTTTCTGTTGGAGCTGCAGAGGACAAAGGTTTTTGAAGGCTCATTAGTGTGTTGTTGGGGGGTTGTTTAGGTGATCTGGAAGATTTTGAGGTTACGGCAGGCTTTGGGCTTTTCCCCACTGAACCAGTTCTCTGGAAGACCTTTTCTTGAGCCTTCGCCGTAGTCATGACACTGACATAATTCTGTGTGAGAAGGCTGTTCTCTGGCAGATGGCTCTCGTTAGGAATGGTAGTCTTTTCAGGTAAAGGAGAATCTTTGTTACTGTGTTTGTGCCTTCGCTTTACAGTGTCAGACTCTTTCAGAATGAACTCTGGGAGCTCCAGGCTGTTTCGGGTCTGGACCGGACTTTCAGATGGAGACTTAATGGCCAGGTCCAGCTGGGTACAAGCAGCTATTCTGGGTCGCTGCTTGATGGTGAGATTGCCCTCTTCAGCAAAGGGCAGATCCTCCCCTGAAGTGACCTTTGGTGAAGCCGTTGCACACTTGATTTGGTTTTCATTTCTTCTTGTTTTCTGCTTCTCTAGAGCTCTTTCCACTGACTGTCCACCTCTGTATCCATGATTATCTCCATCTGCCCTCTCACTTCCTACCCTCCGTAAGCCACCCAAGCCCAGGACAGGGACAGGTTTGGAATGCTGCAGAATGATGTGGGAGGGAAATCCATGAGTGTTGGGGGAGGAAACACGGCTGAGAACAGGTTGGATGTAGGCTGGTGGGATATCGATTCTTCTGGAGGGACTGCTGCTGCTGCCACCTTCTAACCTGGCTGCTATGCTCCTCACACTACCTGCCCTCTCTGTCTCTACCCCGCCCATCACTTGTGGCTCCACCCCTTCCTGCTGCTGTGTTGGGCTCCCACTTACTGAGCTCATTCTCTTAGGTGGTGTGGGGGGTGGACCTTTGTGTCGGGAGCGCACAGCAAAGGAATGGCTGCGGTTGACTTGATGTTGATTCCCTGAGGCGTGTTCTGGTCGCCGAGACAGGGTGGCGTAGGGCGGCATGGAGGCAGAAGAAGAGGAATTTGCATCCTCAGCCTCCCTGTTGGATAGAACACATCGGGTCAAACTTTGGCTGCGTTTCTTTTGAGACACCATGTGGTAGTCTACAGCTGGGTGTCTCAGCACAGGGACAGCTCCAGGAAGGGGCTTAGAGAGCATCCGGGAGGCCCCGTGGACACCTCCTACCTGAGCCTGAAGGTGAGAGATGGTCTTTGTGGGGGAAGGCTGTGGGGACGGAGACACAGGGGAAGAAGGAGGCTGGTGCTGATGCTGAAGGAAATGGTTCAGGGACTTAAGGTGTTTGGTCTTGGGTGGGACTGCTGGGTGAACAAAATACGGCAACTGTTTGGGGGTCAGTTGAGGTGTTCCACAGGTTGTTGTGTTTGCAGCAGACCAACTCTGGTGGTCCTTCATCTCTTTGGGAATCTGCTTACTCCTGCCTCCAGGGCTTCCACTTTTGAGCCCCTCCCCCCTATTGCTGCCCTGACTTTCCTCAGATGCTCCTCCCCCCACCTTGCCAATCATAGCACTCTGCAGCTCAGCACTTAGCTCACTGTCCTGAAAGGAGAGGAGGGTCCTGTGCATGCATGGGGAGGTGCAGCAGCTTGCGGACTGAGCATTGGTGTGCAGGTGGGGGTGAACGGAATTTGCTGGCGTCTGCTCAATGGCCCCCACCTCCAGAGCAGAGACGTGCATTTGTCTGAGCGTTCTATCTGCAGGAGTTCGACAGCGATGCAGATCACACAGTCGCTTCACTGCTAGCATTAGCTTCTTCTGATGGCCTGGAACACACAAACACACACTCTTCATTAATGATGTCATTACATAATAAACAGATGAACAACCCATTTAATCTGGGAACCGATTCATATGACATCAGACCAGGAAGAAGAGCCCTGGGGCCTAATTTACTCTGATTTCACTCAATGTATCAAATCTGTAGGAAAACAGCACAACTCACCCAGCCTGGTGATTCCTATCTCCTGCAGGTCCTCCCAGGTGATGTCCTTCACAATGGTGATGGAATCGTAGCCATTGTCACACAGTCTCTTGTGGTACTGTGGCAGGCCGATCATACTGAGCCACTCGCCCAGGTCCAGCTGCAAGACAGCATCACATCATCTTAAATAACTACTGCCAGTAGAGCTGCATGTTAGTGGGAGGCTGGAGAGAATTCCTCACAGGAGTGTGGTCCGGCAGCCACTCAGGGACGTTCAGTTTGCTAATCTCAATGGAGATCTTCTTTCTGTGACCTGGTTTGGTCACACCGATCGCTGTTAGGTCCTGTAGGTGTAGAACGCCCACATCAGAACCAAACTTAGGTTTCTGTACATCTGTGCTGATGATGATAATGTCTACTCTCTCCTAATATCTGCAATGTTGGGTGTTGTGGAAAACATCTGGAGAGAGAATGCACCTCTGGGGTCATCTTACTGATGGTGGGCACGTCATATCCTGCTCTTATAAAGTTGGATGTGTACTGCTCCAGCTGGAACTCACACAGCCACTGGTAGATGGCATCATAGTCCTGATGGGACAAACAGGTCAAGTCTGGGTCAGAAACACAGCCCTGTGCTGGTTGAAAACATGAAACAAGGCTATGAATGCTGAATGTCCGCAGCATCATGTGTTTTCTTCAAAGGAAAAATTGGATGAGAAGCTTC
The DNA here is from genome assembly GCA_006937985.1 of Aphyosemion australe. Lineage (NCBI taxonomy): Eukaryota > Metazoa > Chordata > Actinopteri > Cyprinodontiformes > Nothobranchiidae > Aphyosemion > Aphyosemion australe. The sequence continues at coordinate 500,932 of SSNS01000361.1, forward strand.
TTCTAGCACAATGGCAGCTTGTCCATAGGGGGCGCTACCTTCCCTAACTTGAAGGGAGAAAAAAGATCTAAAAAGTAAATAAAACTACAATTTATATTCATATATTTACTATACATGTGTCAGATGTGCTTACTGGTGCATGCGTGTGTGTGTGTGTGTCTACATGCAATCTGAATTATTTACACATCATTTTCACCAGGTGTCTCTCATTAAACAGGGAATTTCCTCCAACAGACTCACTAGTATCACTCATGGGACACTGGGAAAAGCGCCCCTGAGCTGCAGCTAAACAGCCAATCACATTTGGTTGCTTGGGAGAACTTGTGAATTTCTGGTCAATCAGCATCTCTTTTAATGTTTCTTTTAATTCCCAGACTTCGTTTTTTTCACCAGTTAAATGTGGTGTACCTCAGGGTTCCGTACTGGGGCCCATTTTGTTCTCAGTTTATCTAAACCCTATTGGCGCCATTTTCAGGAAGTTCAAAATTCCTTTTCACTGTTACGCTGATGACACTCAGGTCTACATTCCTGTTAGTAGCTTGGGAATTACCCAGCTTAAAGGCTGCTTATATGAACTGAGATCCTGGATGGTTGAAAATTTTCTAGATCTTAACCAAAGTAAGACAGAGCTGTTGGTGATTGGTTCGTGATATGGTAATATGTGTTTTTCTTTTTATGCTGTTTGAATCATTAAAGCCAATATAAGAGTATATGCCTTGGATACCAGAGGCATATATTAACTGAATGATTAAAACATCAAGAGTGGAATGATATGGTAATATGTGTTTTTTATGCTGTTTGAATCATTAAAGCTAATATAATGCTATTACATGACTCTCCGCACACAGGGAGAGTTTATATAACTTGTTACTTTGCTGTTTCGCACTCGAAGGGTCTTGTGAACCCTGTTATTTACTGCTTCACACGCGATAGGGAACAGGTGGTTTCTGTCAGAGGCCTGAGTGGAGATAAGGAAGATGTGGAATGCTGAGTCCTGTGGGAGTGTGGCGATGGGGAAGACTGAGTTGGCCACTCAGCCCCCCCCCCCCAGGGAATGTGTGTGTGTGTGTGTTAGGACTTAGAGCATAAAGAGAAAGGACAGGAGAGAAGAAGTTAGAGTCTGCTGTGAGTTTACGTACGGACGTCCAGCTGTGCAGTGAAGCGCGCTCTACCTGGGGTGTTGGCTCTCCACTCTGATAAGGCAACGGTAAGAGCTGATGTTTAATGTGCTTTCCACTGTGTTGTAATACTGCTGATGTAGCTTCAATAAAGCCTTTAACTTTGAAATACGTCGTAGTCTGAGTCTTTCTGTGTGCCTATCTGAGTCGATCCTGATAAATTAAAATTGTTTCAAAACAGTTTGTCATCAAATGCTAAAATGAGCCATGAGCTCCTTGGTTGTCTTGATGATTTTAGTAAACCACATGTCCGGAATCTTGGGGTCATTTTTGATAGCGACCTCTCATTTGAGAGACAGATAAGTTGCTTAGTTAAAAGCTGCTTTTTCTTCTCTGCACGGACTGCCAGTCAACTTTAGAATTGAGTTTAAAATCTTACTGTTGGTTTTTAAAGCTTTGCATGGGAAGGCGCCTACCTAGTTGTCTGACCTGTGTGTTCCCTATTGCCCTTCCAGAGTCCTAAAGTCCTCTGGTCACATGACCTTGTCTGTTCCCAGCACGAGATGTAAAACTAGGAGACGGGGCTTTTGCGGTTGCAGCCCGTCATCTGTTGAACTCTTTACCACAACTTATTAGGGAGTCTCCATCAACTGTCCTGTTTAAGGCTTATTTTTATTCACTTGCTTTCAGTGATTGTTAATTTATTATTGGATTTTTATTGGTTTGTTTTTTAATCAAGCGATTATCTTATTTGGTTTGTAGATTTTAGGATTGTATGTGTATTTGTTTTGAATTGTTTTTTGTTTATGTTAAGCACTTTGGCTACAGCTATTTGCTGCTGTAAATGTGCTATATGAATAAAATTTACATTGATATCACTGAATCGAATGCCTCTAGGGCGCTGGCTGATAGGGAGCCTAAAGCTTGGTTTATGCTTGACGCGTCCGCGAGGTCTGCAGGGCTCCGCACGGCAAAATTACGTCATTTTAGCAACCACACCCCTCCGCGTGTCCTCCGCGCGCCCCAAAGTTTCCACACCGCGCACCTAGGAAATTTTCTACTACGCGAACGGTCCCGCGCGGAAAAACATGGTGGACTGCAAGAGCTCGTAGTGGCGGAGGTTTGTAAATACAAACATCTCTATGATTCGGCCCATAAAGATTACCGTGATCAAAATAATGTTAATAACTTGTGGAGTAAAATTGCTGTCACACTCGGAAAAGACGAGGAAGCAGTAAAAAAGTGTAAAACATCAGTGATTTCTACTTCTACTATGGTGTAGTGTTTTAATGCATGCCGTAGAGCCTACATGCCACCCCACACTCTGGGAGAATATTGGCTCACAGCGGAGACAAGCCGCAGAAAGTAGGAAGGAACTATAAACGCTGCAAAGTCCGATGCGCGTTCCATCCGTGTGTCTCATTTTCGCGCGGAATGTACATGCGTCAAGCATAAACCAAGCTTAAGTCTCCTTCCCTTCCGGTCATGGGTTCCTGAACGGGGCTGTAAATGTTATTTTCTGGTCCACTTTGCCTTACGCCCTGAATCACACACATGTTGTACTTTAAATGAAAAGTTATGTATGTTTTGACTATGATTTGAGATTTATTAGCTTGTTAAAATTGGTAATTAAAACAACTACAAACCAGTCATATCATATGTGACATCACAGCAGTCTCTCCTCCCCCAGTGTAGCTGCTACTTACCACTAGCCTAGTGAACTAGACCAATTCTTGCTTTGCAGAGTTTGGTCTAGGCACGCTTCATTGGAACCCTCGCAGCCCAAACCACTGCTGTGTCTATCCAATCACAACTCGCTATAGTTTTGGTTGGGCCAATCACAGCGCTCTATATCATGGGCCAATCACAGAGCGGGAGTAGCCGATGACGTCAGCGCTGCGGCCGCGAACGCCGCGAACCCAAGCAACATGGCGGCAACTCGGAAAACACATTCGTTTGAAACGGCTTTGTCATCAACATTGGATTATTTAGACTCCAACGTGCGTAAGTCTGTCTGATATACTTAGCGGCCTCTTATTTTTATCAAACAAAGTAGAGCAATGTCCCAGTACACCTGATATTCGCGTGTTTTTCATACAAAAACGACAGAAATCATTGAAGCTAGACGCTATTAAAGCCTCCCGCTTTTCCGTCGCTGTGATTACGTCACGTTGTTCGTTACTCTGATTGGTCCTAGCGCTATCCAATTGCGTGCTGACATTTTGAAAGACAACCGTAGATCCCGCCTCATGACTGAGAGCCGTCAATGGTTCGTGGCCAGACTATATATTCACATATATAGGATGGCTTGCCAGGCTAACTTACCACATGACCAGACTTAGAGTGGTTTTCTCCACGTTTAATGCTCCTCCTGTTGTCCTGGAAAAAAGATGTGAAAACACAGATATTTTTCTCCTCTTCTCTGTGTCTGGTTCGAAGTCCTCTACGTCTTTTCACAAAAACCTAAATAACTTTTGCTGCCTGATGAAAATCAGCACTTTCTTGGCATCAAAATGTGTCTCTAAAATTCACAGACATCATATGTGAAATCCATTCATATTCATGGAAACATTCACATATGAATGTGAAACATTCATATGTAAATTTTTCCAGGACAAATGTGGAGCTAGACATGATTCGATCAGACAGGAGAGGTGGTGTAGCTGCTATCTTTAGACTCATTCCTATGTAAACAGCTAGTGTGTGGTGATTTTGACTCTTGAATATCTTTGTTTTGAGTTGAAAGGTACACCAAGGACCTTAATGTTAGTAATCTACAGGCCTCCAGGGTCATGCATTGTTTTCCTACAAATATTCAGAGCTTCTGACAACAGACTTTGCACATCTTCACATAACTGGTGACTTTAATAATTTTGTTGATGAATAGCCTTCCAGGATTTCCAACACACACTCAAGGTCACACACTAGAATTAATCTTAACCAAAGATGTGGATGTGTCAAACATTGTTGTTAAGGATGTGGGTCTCTCTGACCATTTCTGTGTTTTTGCTGAGATATCAGTTTCACCTGCTACACATCACACTTCAGTTGTTCTCAAAAAAAGTTATCTGGGTGATCACACTGCATCAGTTTTTATAGAACGTATTATGACTACATCAACAATTATAACTACCAGCTGTGTTGGGGTTAGGGTTATCAGGGTAAATCACTTCAACTGCAAAACTACTGAAGTCCTTAACAGCATCGCACCCGAAAAGGTCAAACTTATCTCTGGCAAACAAAAAGCTCCATGGAGGTTCACTACATCAGTTACACATCAGACAAGAGAAAGCAGGAAAGCTGAACGTAAATGGAGAAAAAGTAACCTACCAGGTCACTATGAGACCTTCAGACTGCAGCTACGCACTTACAACTGAATTAAATAAGGTGAGACAAGCTTTTTTCTCCAAAGTCATTAGTGATGACATTAACAGTTCCCGTGTTCTGTTTGCTACTGTCGAGAGGCTAACTAATCTCCAACACAGTTAGCTCCTGATTTCATAGGGTTAGGGTTAACCCTAAGCCTTAACCCTTCCCAAACTAAGTATAATGAGCTTGCATCCTTTTCAATGATAAAATCATAAACATCAGATGAACCAGTCATTCCTCCATGTCTACCAACACAACCAGACCACTGCTACAGACACACAGCAACAATCTGGCTAGAACGCCAGCTTTCAGTGTGATTAGTGCTAAAACACTGGAGGACATAGTAAACACCTTAAATTCATCCACCTGCTGTCTGGACACCAGGCTGAAGCTGCTTTTAGCTACTATGCTGCACACAGATGGAATCAGCTTCCTCATGACCTCAGATGTGCCCCAACTCTAGAAACTTTCATGTGTTCATCAGCCTTTGAGTGAATGTTTCTGATGCTGCACCTTCTGCACTGGCACTGCTTCTTTTTCTGAATTTTATTTGGTCTAAATACATTTGTTTGTGTATTTTAATTGTGCCATCACGATGATCTTAATGTTCATTCTATTCTTGCTACTGGAAAGCACATTGAATTGTCTCTGTGTATGAAATATGCTATATAAATAAAGCTGCCTTGCCCCCCCCCCCCTCTCTCAGTCACACACTCACTGCTGATTTATAGATGTATATGTAGAGCTGAAATCATACCTGTAGCTGCTGCAGTAAGATATGTTTATTTAGCCTCATTTAGTGTGATAATAATGTTTAAAACATATTTACTTCAGTTTCTATGTTGAGTTGGGTCTGAGTAGTTTACTTTGAGCGTGTGTGAGTGTGTAGTAGTACTGAGACACAGGTTACTGGAGACTGAAAACTCAAGTGAAATAAAATGTAAATAAAAACAGGTGAAGGTTGAGCCAGAAACATTTACATTAAGACGAGTTCACTTCACAGGACTGTAGGGATTTTAGTCCTAACCCTAGCCTTGTGTGACTCTTGGGAGGCTAAAGGACGGGCTGCTGATTTCTGCACTAATGGACTTACCTTCCCCTCCTGAAGGTGTTCTGGTGTGAAAAAACCCTTCTGATGAGTCCTGTTGACCTGCTGATGAGAACCACCTACAACACACACACACACACACACACTTCTAAATGGCGTGATGTCAGATCAAGGGTGTTTGAATATGGCTGGAGACACATAGAAGTATTCCTCCGTTGACGTGTCATCACTACATGTGCTGTAGTGTCACCACAGCTGTTGAAAATCTGAGCTTTATTCATTAAACAAAAGTTACAAACAGGAGATTGAACCGGTGAACCGAAGATGACATGGAGAGCTCCGAACCTCTGCTCCACCGTAGCACACCTGAATATACTCAGAAAAATACCTGTAAACTAATACGTAGCTTACCTGTGTCAGGTTTTGGTTAGGTCCATACTCCCTCACCAGAACCAAGCTGTCCATGAGTCGCCGGATTGATATATATTATTATTATATATATATATTGATATAAATAATAGTTGTAGTCTCACGGCAGGACTGTCCTGCACCACGTCCGTAAGAAAATAAAACCTAAATCTGACCAAAACCGTGCTGTAGGTGCAGCACTAAGAGTACAACTGACAACAAATGACCAGTTTTATCATGTTTGATATTAACCTAAAGCTAACAGCAGGTTAGCTAAAAATGCTATGATTCAGCACGCTGATGGAACAAATCTCTTGACAATGTATCTAAATAAAGTATTAATGGTTTTATTTTTATTCACAGGTATTATTAATGAAATGAAATATACATTTATTAAAGCAAAGCTGTGGGCAGTGAGGCAGAAGGACCATGACTGAATCAGGTAGAGAGGGGTTTACATGGCGGTCAGTGTAAATTGTGTTGAGACCAAAAGAATGAGCTGCTGCAACAGGGTTTTAAACAGGGCAGGAACATAAATATTGGTTAAAATGCTGCTTATATATCAGAGACACCCAAACCTGAGGTGGGTTTGTGACTCACCTTCATGCTTGCTCTGGTCTGTGATGATGTGTTCTCCAGTGTCACCAGCAGAGGGCTCCAGCTGCACACACAGAAACAAGGTTTACCTTCCAGACATGTGTAGCTGTTCTGTTTTCTACTAGAATAAAGAACTGAGCTTATAAATTCAGATCTGAACTAAAGATGAAAACATGTTTCTGAAGACACACTACTACACTAGTTAGTCTGAAGGGAAGTCACACCCTGGCAGCATCACCCTGGTGTCGGCTGTGGGCTCCATCCTGTTTGTGTCCGCTCTCAGAGCTCTGACCGCTGCCGGCGCTGCGACTGCTGTCAGCACTGCCAACACTGTTTCTGTCCCCTGGGAAGAGACAAACACCAAGAGACACACAGGAGACAGCAGCGGAGAGTCAGAGTCTGTCACACATGAACAAAAGCATGAGATCTGAGGAGTCCCAGCAGCAGCTCCCATGTAGGCACGGGTAAAGGGCTTGTGTTCTTGTCTAGAAGAACAATAAATCAATTTCAGCACTTTGCAGCAGATTAACTTTTAAAAGAATGTTTTTCCTATTTTCTACAGGTTGAATAAAGAAACAGAAAGCCATTTCTGAGCTAAAGTTAACACCAAAGCTCGAGAAAAACATTCTATTGTTACTTTATTGACTGTATTACTTATTGCTGCTTGATTTAAAAGAGACATATTACAACTTCTTTACTTAAGTTATAATAGTCCTACAGCTGACACCAGTGGTTCTCAAACGTTTACCTTAACCCCACTAGTACCACCATGATGTTTAACGTCTACCATCATAGTCCTGCTAAGCTATGGCTCACCAATAATATTAGCCAGGGTCATCATGAGTAAGTATGATAATGTAAACAGACCCAGTGTACACATGCAGACGTGTCCAAATTAGGCAGTGACAGCAAAACAATCACAAATGGGTATTAAATGCTCATACAGAAAATTTCCAAATAAACGAATTGAAGAGATGGACATCAAGTTAGAAGGTAACTTATTCCAGTCATAAGGAGCTTTAACACAAAAGGCATGTCTCCCCACTTCTTTTCTAAACCGAGAAATAACAAGTGACAGCTGATCATTGGATCGAGTTTGATGCTCGGGAATGACAGGAACTAACAAAACTTTCAAATAAGATGGAAAATTTAAAAATGTATTTAAAATTTTAATTTAAAAATCAAAAGCAACCAATGAAATTGACGTCTAGCTTTCAGTGAGTACCATGAAAGGCGTTCAAACATGCGACAGTGATGGGTTCTGAACAGACAACGTAAAACAAAACAACAAACACTGTTGTGGATCACATCCAGCGAATGAAGACATGTAAAGGAAGAGTTCTGATAGATTTTATCTGCATAATCAAAAATAGGAAGCAGAAGCTGAGTTGCAATACGTTTCCATACTGCAGGGTCAAAACAATTAATAGAACGGTATAGTGTTCGTAAACAACTAGTAACTTTATGAGAAACTGCCTGGACATGAAGTACACTGCAACCAAAATGATGATTGTTGTGTAAAAAACCCACAAGGCCGTTTACAAATGAACTGCATGGACGAAAAAACCACTGCAGTGAACAGAACATTAATAAACAACGTGGGCTACATGGATAATTGGAAAACTCATCTTCTGTACGTTCATTCTGTGTATCTTTTACTTAAACGTTTTACTTTTTGTTCTTTTTAAAACACAGACAGGAGATTTTTTTTACCTCTTTTGCTGACGTTTCGATCATCTGCTGTGATCTTCTTCAGAGCTAAGCTGCTAATGCAGCTTCACTTCCGTTTATGGGAGGCAATGTCGTCCCCTGCTGCCCGCACATAAACAGAAGCGGAAGTGAAGCTGCATTAGCAGCTTAGCTCTGAACCCTCCACATGTTTATCCAATATGTGAAGTACCACACCAGAGACAATATTACAACTGACCTGCATGCTAATGTAAAAAACGCATACACTGCCACTCCCCTCCCTCCATTCGGCCACTCTGATCAAAATCTCATACATCTGATCCCTGAATACACACCCAAGGTGAGAAGAAAGCCTCCACAGAAGAAGTCTGTGAACATGTGGTCTGAGGAAGCTAGTGAGAGACTAAAGGATTGCTTCCAAACCACAGACTGGGAGACACACACTGAGAGCCTGACCCACTGTGTCACTGACTATGTGAACTTCTGTGTGGAGATCACTGTCCCAACATAGAGAGTGAGGTGTTTCTCGAATAATAAGCCCTGGTTGACCCCTGAACTCATATCCCTGCTGAACGATAAGAAGAAAGCTTTTATTGCTGGTGACTAAGAGGAGCAGAGACGAGTCCAGAAGGAGCTTAAATATAAGATCAGATGGGCAAAAGACAGGAAGAACCTGGAGGAACAGCTGGGGCAGAACAATGCTTGAGGTGGATGGAGAGGCCTCAAAAACATCACCAGACACAGTGTGAGGAGTGGTTCCAGTGAGACAGTCAGCAGGGACCAAAAATGGGCCAATGAGCTTAATCTGTTTTTTTAACAGATTTGACCCCAACCCCACCTTATCTGCAACAGGCACCACCTCCACCACACCCCAACCACCTCCACTCAGTCAGCCAATCTCCCCCTTTCCCCTAAGCTCACATCCATAGACATTGATAGACCCCTCGAGGCCGCTATTGCCTATGGGCGCTGACGAGCGGTGGATCAGTCGCCACTGCCACCCCCCTGCAGAGACATTGAAGTGTCAACATGTTTAAATCAACCATAACTCCTTGAATACTGAACCGATTTTGATGCGGTTTTCTCTCTGTAAACTTCACACATGTAGCTCTGATACAGGACACATGTTTGAGCATTTTTAATCATAATGGGTTTGCTGTGGGTACATATGGGACTCTTATCCACTGCCTAGTGACAAAACCTATAGAAAAAATGGATCAAACACATAAAAATCACAGTCAAACAATGAGAATCAAAATAATCGAAAAAGGACTATATACCAGGTGTGAGATCTATGGCAGGTATTTATAAAAAACACACTTAATATATGATAGAGAAGCAGAAAGTACTACTCAGCCATTTTAATATATACAATATAATTCTTATAACAATTTAAATAAATGCAAGTTTCATATACATATAGTACCAATATAACTCAAAGAGAGGGTGAGAGAGACAACAACTAAAACAAAGTCTGAATGACAAGAACTCGACAAACCATCTGTCAGAACTGACTGCTTAGTGATATTCTGGTTCTGTTGTATATTTGTGTGTAGCTGAACCTATAACGCTCCACCTCTGAGAATAAAACTGTAAGGCTTGTTTTCAATACTCAGACATCAATTCTGATTACTTTACAGCCGAACAGCACACGGGGAGAAAGAGAGAGAAAAAAGAACTAACTGCTTAAAGGAGTTAATTTTATTTGTTTTGTCTTAATTTATCTGTTACTTGTGTTGAGAATGTTTTAAAATAGTAATTGAAAGCTTTACATGAGCTAAAACCCCTGGAAGAGGACTGCTTTGTAGAACTTTTATCTGGAGCTCCCCTTCTGCAGTTCAAGAGAGGTGAGTTTGGCCACGTGGTGCTGCCTTCTCTTCAGAACCACAGACTTAACCAATGAGATCACGTCTGATGGCCGTGGCATCCAGCATAACAGCTACACATCTGTGTTTAGTTTGGTTTTTCTGGCATTATCTTGTTCAGGGCAGGGCAGCCTGCCTGAGGTTAGTCTCTGGGAGGTCACAGACAGGCTCTCTTTGGCTCTTCTGGATGTAGTTCTGCACTTTTCTGGTTGAAACAAACAAGCATAATGTTTGACAATAATATACTGTTTATAGTACACACCTGTGGTTCTCAGTTTACGTCAGGGGGTCTCTGGTGCTGTGAAAACTCTGGGGCACCTAAACATGATTCTTAGGATGTTTATTAAAATAAATTAATTTTTGACAAATATTATCAAGACAAGGTATGTAGGGAGGATAAGTATTACACTCTGCCTTGTGACTGATAAAAGGATATGTACATTTATGAATGCTGATGGCCTTATGATACACTTACTGTTTGAAGGAGAACCAGGAAGCTGAAGATGAAACAAACTCCATCTGACACAGCCCAGTTCTAATCATAATAAATCAGCTGCAGGAAGCCTCACACTTCTTCCTCACATCTTTTGTGGGAAAACCTAGAAAACAAAAACATGCAATTTGCAGATTAGTGTCTACCAATATTGTACAAAGGAGGTCAATGCTATTTTCTTAATTCATCTTGTGTTATTACTACTATTCTGTTTACTTCTTCATTAAAATTTTTTCTTTAAAATTTCTTAGAACCTTTCTTTAACCTAAAAACTGCATTTCTATTGATAATGAACTAAAACTCCTCAAAGGGTAAAACCAGAAAAAAGTTCTGCACAGCAATCCTCTTCAGCATGTTAGCTAACTATTCTCCAGTCAGAGGGGAGGGTCTGAGACATGAGCTATCTCTGATACCAGGAAGATTTGTTTGATTTCTACAGCAGCATTCTTGTGTCAGCTGTAACCTAAGTCAGTGTTTTGGAATAAATGATTAATAGTCTCATTTAGCCTTCATTGTCAGGGGAACACCAGCAGTAAACATGTAGCTAACGTTAGCTAACTAGGAGGTGCTGCTGGTGGACACAAATATAGTACAACAAAGTTATATTTACAAAATACAAACAACAAAAATGCTCGAACTTACTTGTGAAAGTTATCCCCCGAGCCATGGTCTCAATAGTCCGCTGATTAGAGCAAGAATAAACGGCACAGAGCTCAGGCATTCTGTTTACTGTTGCTGTTATGGTTCAAGTCTGCCGGAAGCCCGACCGATCTAAGATGGCGGCTACACCTGCGCCCGAGCGGCCAATAGGGGGTCTATCAATTATTATGTCTATGCTCACATCACTCCACACCTCCTCCCCCCTCTCACTTACATCTGACCAGGTGAGGAGAACTGAGGCGGCTTAAGAGCAGGAAAGCTGCAGGACCTGAAGGGATCAGCCCCAGACTGCTCAGAGACTGTGCAGACCAGCTTTGTGAAGTGGTCACTACCCAACAAACATTGGTCCGACGCCGACATCGTGTCCACGTCCAAAAATGGTCGCGGTAGGACGGCCCAAATTTGTAAACAAAATGTAAAAGAACATTTCCTAAAAATCCATTCAGATACATTTGTACATGCCTACAGTTAAATGTATAATTGTTATTTGGACAATTAGTGACGTGTACTTCAACATAAGATTCCAGCAAATATTGGTCTGGCGGCGACATGGTGGCCACGGCCCAAAATGGTCGCGGTAGGACAGTATAAATTTGTAAAAAAATATGTAACAGAACATGTCCCAAAGTCCATTCAGATACATTTGTACATGCCTACAGTTATATGTATAATTGTTATTTTGACAATTAATTATGTGTAGTACAACATGTTGTGAATCAGTTTGAAGATCGACTTTTTATCAACATTTACATGGCAAAGTTGTAGCTCAACTAGTAAGTCATCCGACTTCCACGCAGAGAACCCGGGTTCAAAACCAGGCTGAGACAAAGATTAACATTGACAATCGGTAAAACGAAGTATTCTATTTATGATTTTATTATTATTAATAAATGTAAAAACTACATTTTATTTTACTGTGTAGCTCAGACGTTCACTGCCAGTCATTAAACTTTCAAATAAGATGCGCAAAAGACGTAATTCACGGCGAGAAAACACGTGTAATTCACGTCCAGAAAAGACGTCGGTTCAACTTTCATTTTGGAACTATTTTTCAACCATGACGGGACATCTCGGACTGACGTCGTTTCAACGTCCATTCGACATCCGAATGTTTGCTGGGTAGGGATGGGTACCTTTGACATTTGAATCAATATGGTACCAAATCTCGGTACCTACAAATTGATACCGGTACTTAATGGTACTTAATGGTGAGGGTCTGCTGGGAACGTCTGGCAGAGTCTCCCGTCAGAAGGAGCTTCAATTCCCACCTCCGACAGAACTTCGAACACGTCCCGGGGGAGGCGGGGGACATTGAGTCCGAATGGACCATGTTCCGTGACTCCATTGTCGAGGCGGCTGACCGTAGCTGTGGCCGCAGGGTGGCCGGTGCCTGTCGTGGCGGCAATCCCCGAACCCGCTGGTGGACACCGGCGGTTAGGGATGCTGTCAAGCTGAA
>SSNS01000361.1:526882-578065 GCA_006937985.1 Aphyosemion australe
ATGTCACGCCATGCATTTACGTTTGCCTGTCATTTCCTCAATTTTCATGACATTGCCACGAAACTTGGGGTGAGCCATCCTAGTCCGACCCTCAATAGAAGGTGACGTAAAAATCCGGTGGGCGTGGCCTAATTTTTGAAATAGCGCCCCCTATGAATATTTAAACTGTCAGCCCCAAGCCATGCTTTGCTTGAGAATTACTAAACGTTGCACGCTGATGTAGTGTCTCAGTATCTACAAAAAAGTCTCTTTAAGCTATGCTCTATATTGCACAGGAAGTCGGCCATTTTGGTTCCAGACGCCATGGCGAATTCTGGCGTGACGCCGTGAACTTACGTTTGACTGTAACTTTCACTAACACCCTCCAATCAGCATGAAATTTAACACGGTGAACAACAATCCAGGCCCTCAACCAAACAGGCGCAAATGGTTGGTGAACGTGATCTTATTTCACCACAGCGCCCCCTACATACCTATAAACTGTAATAACTCCTACAGACAAGGTCACAGCTGCACCAAACTTCCTTTGTGTCATCACACAGAAGTGCCCAACACATTCCTGTGGTCATTGGTTGATTTAACTTTAGCCCCGCCCCCTCAGACATTTTTGGCCCTGAGCAACACATGCATGGTGCAATTCACACCAAAATGCACACAAATGATTGTTGTCAACCTACAAATTGCTCAATGGGATTTTTAATGCAATTTGGGACAGCGCCCCCTAGATACAATAAAACTTTAATAACTTCAACAAAAAAGCTCTAAACTGTACCAAACTTGGTGGGAGTCATCACACCACTGCACTCAACAAATGTATGTGCTCATTGGTTCAAATAAATTTAACTCCGCCCCTTTTCAGCCATTTGGCTCTAGATACCAAACGGAACATCTGATTGATGCCAAACTAACACAAACGCATCATTGTCAACCTAAGATTACCTCAATGGGATTTTAATGTTATCGCCCACAGCGCCCCCTAGATAAATTCAAACTTTAATAACTTTTAAAAACATAGTCAGAATTGCATGAAACTTGGTTTGTGTCATCACACCACTGCACCAAACATATTTATGTGGTTGTTGGTTCAAATCCATTTAGCTCCGCCCCTTTTCAGCCATTTGGCTCTACATAACAAACGGAACATCTGATTGACCTCAAAATAACACAAAAGCATCATTGTCAACCTAAGATTACCTCAATGGGATTTTAATGTTATCGCCCACAGCGCCCCCTAGATAAATTCAAACTTTAATAACTTTTAAAAACATAGTCAGAATTGCATGAAACTTGGTTTGTGTCATCACACCACTGCACCAAACATATTTATGTGGTTGTTGGTTCAAATCCATTTAGCTCCGCCCCCTTTCAACCATTTGGCTCTACATAACAAACGGAACATCTGATTTACCTCAAAATAACACAAAAGCATCATTGTCAACCTAAGATTACCTCAATGGGATTTTAATGTTATCGCCCACAGCGCCCCCTAGATAACTTCAAAATTTAATAACTTCGAAAAACAAAATCACAACTGTACCAAACTTCACTTGTGTCATCTTTTGACTGCACCAAACATATTTATGTGGTTGTTGGTTCAAGTCCCTTTAGCTCCGACCCTTGAAGCTGTTTGCTTCTACAAAATGCACGCAACATCTGATTGATGCCAAACTAACACAAAGCACCGCTTAACTCACTAGCGTGGTCAGTTTAGAGCATCCCCTAGTGGTGAGATGCATAATTTTTTTGGCAGGCTCGGAGGAGGTGCTGAGTTGGGGTGAGGTGCGGATGAAGTGACGGCTCGCAGTTTCAGAGGTCGCGGGGGTTGACGTTTCTGTGCCGTGGCGGTGCTCAGGTCCCCCCGGGCTGCCACTGGAGGCCGGAGCGGCGCTAAGCTGCGAGGGCCGAACGACGCTGCTTGCAGCTTTAATTTTATTTAAATTTTATTTTAAAACCTGCTGTTCCAGGGTTTCCCTCAGAAAACGTGCTAAGCCCGGTGGTAGACAAGCCCACGAGTGACCCACGGTGTTTTTGTAAAAAAAAAAAAAAAAGTTGTCAGGAAGTTTTAAAGTATGACTAGTATGTGGTGTTAGAAACCATTTATTAACAACACTTATTTGTCTTACAAAAAGGCACAATCTTGAAATATGGTTTTACCAGACACATAAAAATACAATTCAGATAATGGAAAATAAACCTGACCTCTCATCCTGTTCACTTATCCATCGTAAGCTATTGTGCTTTTGTATCACCAGATGCTGTTAAGTCAGACTTGCATGTTAAAGACCCATATTCATTTTAAAGGTGTGCCTCACTGAAAAAACATTTTTTTATGATTATTTCTGATTATAATCGATCACTCCGAGTTTTTAATGCAGGCTGAACATGAAAACAGTCTCCTACACCTATCTCCTGCATTACCAAGGGCTACAGCTATTTAATATTTTAGTATTCTAATATTTCTAATCAAATCCTCTGTCAATTCATCAAATATTCTAATTGAAGACCTTTCAAAATGGAGGAAAAAATTCCAATGAGTTTGTGTTTAAAAATCTAACTTCAACTAGAAATGTTACTAATTTCTACTAGTAACAATGTGTCATATTTTTCAAAATATACATGGATTGGCAATAATCCAACCTAAAATTATATTCAAAGATAGATATGTTAGTAAATTACGTGCTACAACGGCCTGCTGCCCATAATGGGGGGTGTCTTAAACCGCAAGGTTAGTTGGACGTTGGTTATTCGACAGACATTCACTCCTGGTTCACTACAGTCAGGGTTTTCATATCGCGCACTGCGCCACATAGAGACGGCGGTCAGCTGATGAAAGCGGTGGTCCGCTTAGGGACCGTCAACAATTTCTAGTCATTTGAGAATGCATACGAAAAATCCAAAGCTTTCAGCTTAATTGATTAAATGATTCCAAATCAATTCTCAGTTGTGTAACTTAACTAGACCAACGAGACACATCAGTTTGAAATATATTTGAAATATACAATCTGATCTTTTTTTATGAGTAATTTAATGAAAAATAGTTTGTTTTTCAATAGCTTCCAGATAAATTGATCAAAATACTCAAACCTAATTTCCAATGGTGTTACTAAGCTAGACCAATGAGACAGCAGTTTAACATATTATGCAATTTGATCTTTGATTTTTATAGAAAATTAAGTAATGTTCTTCAAAAGCTTCCAGGTAAATTAACAAATTACTCAAAATTAATTCAGTTTTGCTACTAAGCTAGATTAATGAGACACCACAGTTTTTAACATGTCTAATTGAAAGAGATCATTTTTATTAATATTTATATGGCAATGTCTGTATTTTGCTTAAATAGCATCCAGGTTTTGTGATCAAATGACTCAAAAAAATGTACTGATAAACATTAGACTTTGATATGTTTTAGATTCATTACACACAACTGAAGTAGTTCAAGCCGTTTATTGGTTTTAATATTGATGATTTTGGCATACAGCTCATGAAAACCCAAAATTCCTATCTCAAAAAATTAGCATATTCCAACCAACCAATAAAAGAAAAGTGTTTTTAATACAAAAAAGGTCAACCTTCAGATAATTATGTTCAGTTATGCACTCAAAACTTGGTCAGGAATCCTTTTGCAGAAATAACTGCTTCAATGTGGCGTGGAGGCACATTGAGGCAATCAGCCTGTGGCACTGCTGAGTGTTATGGAGGCCCAGGATGCTTCGATAGCGGCCTTAAGCTCATCCAGAGTGTTGGGTCTTGCGTTTCTCAATTTTCTCTTCACAATATCCCACAGATTCTCTATGGGGTTCAGGTCAGGAGAGTTGGCAGGCCAATTGAGCACAGTAATACCATGGTCAGTAAACCATTTACCAGTGATTTTGGCACTGTGAGCAGGTGCCAGGTCGTGCTTAAAAATGAAATCTTCATCTCCATAAAGCTTTTCAGCAGATGGAAGCATGAAGTGCTCCAAAATCTCCTGATAGCTAGCTGCATTGACCCTGCCCTTGATAAAACACAGTGGACCAACACCAGCAGCTGACATGGCACCCCAGACCATCACTGGCTGTGGGTACTTGACACTAGACTTCAGGCATTTTGGCATTTCCCTCTGCCCAGTCTTCCTCCAGACTCTGGCACCTTGATTTCCGAATGACATGCAAAATTTGCTCTCATCTGAAAAAAGTACTTTGGACCACTGAACAGGCCAGTGCTGCTTCACTGTAGCCCAGGACAGGCGCTTCTGCCACTGTTTCTGGTTCAAAAGTGGCTTGACCTGGGGAATGCGGCACCTGTTGTCACGTGAATACTGGCGGACCCGAAAAGACACAGGCAGATTTCAAGTCAGAGGCAGGCAGTACTGTTACCAGAAGGTCCGAGAGCATGAAGGTCCAGGCGGGGAAATCCAACGTCAAAGCCAGGGACAGAAGCAAGGTCAGATCCGTGAATTCAAGGCAGCAGAAATCCAAAAGGGCGAGACGAGAAGGGAGGTCAGGAGACGAGGCAAGGTCGAGATCCGTGGGTGCAAGGTAAGTACACAAAAGGCTGGAGAATCTACTGACAGGAGCGTTCCATAATCTGGCAGTGACTGGATGGCAGGGTGGCTCTTAAATAGCAGGAGGAGCAGGTGAGTAGAATGGGCTTAATGAGGCACAAGACCAGAGGAGACGTGAGGCTTAATCCGGGAGACATGGAATGTGGGGTTAATGCGAAGGGGTCTGGGGAGATGAAGGCGGACAGCTGCAGGATTGATGACCTTGGATATGGGGAACGGGCCGATGAAACGAGGAGCCAGCTTGCGACAGTCCACCCGCAGGGGAACGTCCTTGGTTGACAGCCAGACCTTCTGGCCTGGACTGTAAACAGGTGCAGGAATCCTGCGGCGATTGGCTGAGCAGGAATACACGGCTGAGGTGCGTATGAGGTTTCGTCGAGCCATCCTCCAGACACAATGGCACCTTAGTGCAGCCGCTTGAGCAGAGGGGACCCTGGCTTCTCTGTCCTGCAGGGAGAAGACGGGTGGTTGAAATCCATGGACGGCATAGAAGGGAGACACACCTGTAGCGCTCGATGGAAGAGAGTTCAGGGCATGTTCCACCCAAGGCAGGTTGCGGGCCCATGAGGTGGCATCATTAACGCAAATTAGGCGAAGCTTGGTCTCCACCTCCTGGTTGATCCTTTCGGTCTGGCCGTCGGTCTGAGGGTGGAAACCAGATGAAAGGCTCACCTGGATGCCCAATTGAAAGCAGAACTCTCTCCAGAAGCCCGAGACAAACTGAGGACCACGGTCGGATACGATGTCGGAGGGCAGTCCATGTAGACGGAAAACCTCCCGGGCTAAGATGTCGGCCATGTCTTTAGCTGAGGGAAGTTTACTGAGGGGAACCAGATGTGTCAGCTTGGAGAAGCGGTCAACAACAGTGAGTATTACATTGTATCCATCAGAGGGGGGAAGGCCCATGATAAAGTCCATACTGATGTGAGACCATGGACGGTGGTGTATGGGCAATGGACGCAGCAATCTGGAGGCCAGTGTCTTGGCTTGGGCACAGGCAGGACAAGCTGAAACAAACTCCTTAACATCCTTAATCAGGGTGGGCCACCAGAAGCGGTTACGAACTGTGGCAAGGGTTTTGGAGATGCCTGGATGACAATAGAGACAAGAACTATAGCAAAAACTGAGTACCTGGGAGCGATGATTGTCGGGGACAAACAGGCGATCAGACGGGCATAGACGTGGGACCTGGTATTGTTGGTGAGCCTCCCTGAGTAGGTTTTCTAGTTCCAGCCTGGAGACCCCCAACATAAGGCTTTTCTTGGGCAGGATCAATGAGTCGTGGTCATGACCTAGGTCAGGTACAGAGAATTCCATAGTTCTGGATAGGGCATCGGGTTTTGTGTTCTTGTCTCCTGGACGATAGGACAGAACAAAGTTAAAACGACTGAAAAATAAGGCCCACCTGGCTTGCCTTGAGTTGAGTCTTTTGGCCGTCTTAATGTACTCCAGGTTTTTATGGTCAGTCCAAACGATGAATGGGGTGACTGAGCCCTCCAGCCAATGTCTCCATTCCTCCAGAGCGAGTTTAATGGCCAAGAGTTCCCGGTCCCGCACGTCATAGTTGTGTTCTGTGGGAGAAAGAGTCTTGGAGAAGAAAGCACAGGGGTGGACTTTATCATCCTGAGACCTCTGACTGAGAACCGCCCCCACTCCGATAGCCAAGGCGTCGACCTCCACTATTAACTGTCTGGTGGTGTCAGATGAGTGGAGAATAAGAGCGGATGTGAACATTTCCTTAAGTCTTTGAAAGGAGGTTTGGGCAGAGTCATTCCATTGAAAACTGACCTTGTTGGACGTGAGGACATAAAGAGGTGCAGCTATCTTACTGTAGCCCTTTATGAACCTTCGGTAAAAGTTGGCAAATCCCAGAAACTGTTGCAACTGTTTACGGGTTGTGGGCGTGGGCCAGTTGACAACAGCTGAGGTCTTGGCAGGGTCCATGGCGATCTGATTGGGGGAGATGGTAAAGCCAAGAAAAGAGATAGTGGTGCGATGAAAATCACATTTCTCAGCTTTCACAAACAGGTTGTTTTGGAGGAGTCTGAGCAGGACGGCGTGTACATGTTTCTTGTGGGTCTCAAGATCTGGGGAGAAAACCAAAATATCATCCAGATAGACAAATGCAAAGTGTTCCGTCTTGTCCCGTAACACATCGTTGATGAGGGCTTGAAAAACAGCAGGAGCATTGGTTAAACCAAAGGGCATGACAAGGTATTCATAATGTCCTGTGGGGGTATTGAAAGCAGTTTTCCATTCATCCCCCTCCCGAATACGTACCAGATGATAGGCGTTATGAAGATCCAGTTTGGTGAAGACCTGAGCTCCCTGAAGAGAATCAAATGCAGAATTGATAAGGGGTAGTGGGTAGCGATTATTGATGGTGATGTCATTCAGCGCACGGTAGTCGATGCAGGGTCTGAGGGATCCATCTTTTTTACCAACAAAAAAGAAACCCGCCCCTGCTGGGGAGGATGAAGGTCGAATTATGCCGGCTTGAACTGAGTCCTTGATATATTTGGCCATGGCAGCTTGTTCTGGAACGGAAATGGAAAATAGGCGACCTCTGGAGGGAAAGGTACCTGGCAGAAGGTCGATAGCGCAGTCATAAGACCGATGAAAATCTTAATAAAAAAAGATCAGATTGTATGAAATGTGTTAAAAAAATCGTGTCTCATTGGTCTAGTTTAGGAACAGAACTGAGAATTGATTTTGAATAATTTAATCAATGAAGCTGGACGCTTTTGACTTTTTGTATGCGTTCTCAAATGACTAGAAATTGTTGACGGTCCCTAAGCGAACCACCGCTCTCATGAGCGAGTCCTCGGAACACAGCTGACCGCCGTCTCTATCTGGCGCAGCGCACACACACATCATAGCGCACGGCATAAAAACTCATCATTGACCGTAGTGAACCATGGACTAATGTCTGTTGAATATCCACTGTCCAACTAACCTCACCGTTCTGCTTTTCAGTGTGAGAAATCTCGTGTGGCGTGAGTGCGTGTAAGACAGGAAAATGCGTGAGTCTCACGCTCATTGCGTGAGGCTTGAGAGCTCTGTCCTCCATGCTGTCGTGGTCACCGGTGATATCCAACATTGTGCGCCAGTAAAATGTGTCCGTGTAAAATAGAGTCCGGCTTCGGTGCGCATTTAACAAAGCCTTGAATCAGTAAATAATAATGATTTGAGGAATTCTTTTAATCGACACATTCAAGTATTTGTTTCAACGCTAAAATTAACATCTTATATGTTAGTTTGGTGCATTAAAAAAAACTTTAAAATAAATAAATACGTGAAGCTTAGCCTGGCGGGGGGGCAGGCAAAGCCAGGCGGGCCGCCAGGCTAAAATAGCACTGGGGGGAACCCTGTGTTCTATGTTGTCATGTTGATTTCAACATTTGATGAACGTTTTCTGTTCTCTTGCCCCTGAAAAGCACATTGAACTGTTACTGTGAATGAAATGTATTTTGTAAATAAATCTGCCTTACCGTTGATTTGATTTAATGTCTATATTTTGTTTTATAGACAGTCAGGATACTGCCATCATTGATTTGCTGGCAGGTCTGGAGGATGACAGTTTCCACAGGACTCCTATCAAGCAGAGCTCCCAGTCCCTCTCTCATCCCAGTACCAGATGTTACCACTGTAACAGTGATGAGGAGGAAGCAATGCCAGAGCTGGAGAAGGAGGAAACTGAGCTCAGTGTGTTGATGTCACAGCGGTGGGATAACGAGCCCAACAAGAGCTCTCCACAGAAGCAAGTTTATTTCTGCTTTCTGCTACCAGTTTGTCGCAAGTCTGTCTTTTAATTAGTGACTCGTAACAAATGACATTTATAAATAAAGATGTCTAAACTAGATGTTGTCTATATTTAAAACATGATTATATTCTGTCTGAGTGGCCCATTGTGTCCCAGCTTAAGCGCAGTGAATGGATTTGTTGTTCCTGTGTGTCTAGGCTGGGAGAGGAGGAGACTGAGGACAGCCTCAGTGATGAACAAGACATCTCTGATGAAGACCTAGAGTGGAGTGGGAACAACACCTTGTTTGCTAATCTCTCCATCCCTCAGCTCGATGGAGCGGCAGACGATAGCAGTGGTGAGTCAATGACATGTCTGCTGGTTCACAATCCTTCCTGTTAGCTTTACCACCCAGATGTTGTGGCACAGAATGTTTGTGAGATGTAACCATGATATCACCTCTCCTCCTTGTCTCTTTAGATTCGTCCCTGACAGATAGCGGCTCCATGTCACAGTCTTCTCTCATCAGAACAGAAAAGCTGTGGGACAAAACCAGTCCCTTGACTGGAGAAGCAATCCACCTGGAGCCACCTTCACCTGCTAAGATCCTTGTTGATTACAAACACTCTGAGCACACCCCTCTTCCTCGGTCAGACACAAACAAACCAGCTGACAAGCACATTTCATTCAAGAGCAGCCAGGACAGCAGTAATGACTGTTCAGCAGGGTTTAAGTTCAGTAAGGAAATCCCTTACATCTTATCAGTAAAACACCCAATTCCTTGTAAATTAGCAATTCATCCTGAAGTGTCTCCGATCGACAGGAGCAAAGAAGACATACGACCACTGTCCACATATAACAAAAACTCTTCAGTAACTGTGGATAAGACAGAGGTGGAAGACTTCAAATTTGGGAATGGGAAGGCATCTAACGGCAGGAAGAGGTTTGGTAGCATGACAAGTGTAGAAGCAAACTGTCTGTCCATTTTCCAGAAATGCAGCACCTTCTCCCTGTGTTACTCAGACCTAAGAACATGCTCTGTGAAGACTGAGATGGAATTGAATGCAAAGGACAGAAAGAGCCCTATTCAGGGAAGCATCACCTTTGCTTCACCTCCAAAGGAGGAGGAGGGATCTCTTGAACCAGAGAAGCAAATAGCCCATGAAAGTTGGGAAGGAGATGGTGGTGAGCTCAACATTAGGTATGAGGACTATCAGGAAAATAAAACTGAGAAGACCATTGTGGCTCAGCAGGAAGCGCACTATAAATTCTTCCCCAGTGTCATCCTCTCCAACTGTCTCAACAGAAAGAAAGCTGCAAACAAAAAAGTAGTAGATACCTGCAGCAAGCTGGACTTGTCCGCATCTTGCAGCTTAAAGCCTAAAGTTATTAAGAGAAGGTTAGGAATGGCAGGACACAGGAACAGTGCAAAGATGGCTCCCAGCTGTACCTCTGACTGTCCTACCAACACTACCTCAGACTCATTAGAGCTGGTACCACAACACGAGTCAATAGAGCAGATGGAGCAAGTTAGAGATGGTTCAAACTCAGATGTAAAGTTAGTTATGGTGGAGGAGTCAGAAAGCACTAAGGAGATTGAAAATAACCAGACAGAACCTGTCTCAGAACTGGGCCTCCCCGACTGTGTACATGAGGAAGCCACACCCTCTACAGGTAGAACACTTCAACAGGAAGTTTGTGTTAAATTGACCTGTAGCAAGTCACAAGCACTGCCTTTAAATAAATATGCCCTGAGGCCCAAACGGAAGATGCTTTATGATGGAGAAGATGAGAATGGACCTACTCCCCCTCATTCTAAGATCCCAAGCTCTACCAAAGAGTGCCATGGAGATGGTGGCACTCCCATTGGGGAGCAGCCAAAGAACCAGAGGATACGCAAAGAGAAACCTCCCGTTGTTATCAAATAC
This sequence comes from Aphyosemion australe, assembly GCA_006937985.1. Lineage (NCBI taxonomy): Eukaryota > Metazoa > Chordata > Actinopteri > Cyprinodontiformes > Nothobranchiidae > Aphyosemion > Aphyosemion australe. The sequence continues at coordinate 537,096 of SSNS01000361.1, forward strand.
ATTATTATTAACAGGTTCAAAGGACAGAAGAACATGTTGTTGAAGATATCCAAAGTGAATGCAGAGGAGCAGGTAGTGTTACTGACTCCAAACAAACTGGAGAAATACAACAAACTAGCACCTCTCAAGGATTTCTGGCCCAGGGTGCCAGAGTCCACTGCTGCCAGGTTTCCGGTCAGTGAGTCCAAAGCCAAGAAACATCCCCAAAGAAAGACAAAGGTCAGCAGCACCAAAAGGAAAGTGGTCACCAACTCATCCAACCCCTGTGTGAGAAACGGTAAAACCCTCAGAAGGGCCACAAGCTGTCAGAGGTCCTCGTGTCGGCCCTCTCTACCTCCTCCCCGGCCATGCTATTGTGAGCTGGCGGATGACCATAGCAGTGAGTACACTGATGTCATGGCAGAATTGGGCTATCTTTCTGATAGGTCTCTGAGCCCCACCAAGTCTACACCTCCACGCTGTTGGTCCCCATGTGACCCTCTAATCACCAGCCAAACTTCAGAACAGCTGATAAACCCTCTCAGTGACCCGTGTCTTAGTTCTGCTCTTCACAAGCCGCATGCAACCAAAGCAGCCCAGAATCAGCTGCAAACTCCTAAAACTAAGAAATCCATCATTACTAAAATAAAACCAGGCAAAGCTGCTGCTGTGCTTCCAGAGACATCTAGAAAGGGTAAAGCTGCTTCTGCAAGGAGGAACAACGCTACCAATAAAGGTCCTCCAGCTGCTCCAAGGCCCAGGTGGTCTCGTAGAAAGAAAACTGACAAATCAGATTGGGAAGATGGCTCCTCTCGACAAGCCCCTCCAGGTCTGCAGCTGTTAGAAACTGGTAGCAACAGTCTGGACCTCTCCAAGATGACATGTACAGCATTATCCATCTCAGCCCAGTTCATAAAACCCAAACTGGAGGACTGTGAAGCTTCTATCATGGAAGTTGATAAAAGCTTTTCAACTCCAGTTGAGATGAAGCAACAAGGCTGTCAGACTGCTGTGGTCAAACCAGAAGGGGACCTTTCCTCCCTTTGTAATGAAACATCTTCTGGACTTGCTGTCCTTAAGCAGCTCCTTCAGAAGAGGCAACGTGAGCAGGCCCGCCCCATGAGAATGGCTGGGACAGACAGGCCTGCCACTGCTATGGCTCAGGCTTCAGCAATATTAGGTTACTCAGCTACACACACACAACCCATTAGAACCCCCCCCACTGCTCATCTGAAACACAGGACTGCCACTAGGTCTACTACTCCCAAGTACAAACATCTACAAAGCCTCAAAGGCAAGCCTAGCTGTTCTCATTCTCGTGGTTCAGTGGAGCAGGAAGGCGGTGTGTGTGGTAGCTGTCGAGAGTCTGAGTCTGACCTGAGACTGGAGAGCTGCAGCTTCATGGAGGACAGCCTGTCACCAGCGCTTCCTCACAGTTACACATTTGACATCAACACCGTCCATCAAACAGACTTCTGTAGTCCATGCAGCAGCAGCCAGTTTGTCCTCACCGATAAGAACTTACCCACTAAGTTCCTCAGTGATGTCAGTCAGGAACCTCCATTTGCACAAGGTCTACATGATCTTCCCCCAAATCAAACACTACACCAAATGTCCTCTCTAAGCCCTGAGCAGACTAAAGACAGACCTGCTGACCCTGACCTCTCGGATAGATCTGAGGACAGAGAGTCTGCACCACCCAGCCACATGGTGAAAACTAAGATCAAAGAGTGGGACTTATTCTTTGGTAAATCCCAGCTCCCCAGCTTATTTCAAGGCTTTGACTGTGAGAGGAAAGAGTTTCTTCTCTCAGCTTTAGACACAATGACGCCGCTGCCTTTAAGCTTGTCATCCTTCATGGACTGCGAGGACTCACCAACTAGTGACTTACCAGAGAGCATTGATGGTCTCACTTCCACTACGCCCAGTAGCTCTCCTCACTCCATCAGCTCTCTGACTCAGGTGAGGGCCAACCAGCGGTGGGTGGGGGGCGGAGCCAACATTCTCAAGCCCCTCATGTCCCCCCCGAGTCAGGAGGAGATCCTTGGCACCCTACTGGACCTGGAAATGTCTGAAGCCACCTTTCAGGAGCCTTTCTGCAGCGATCCATCAGACTGCCTGAGCAAGCCCATGTAAGGCAACAGGTCATAACTAGTTAGTTACACTAGTTATTGCTAAAGCAGATAAAGTTCTTGACTAGTTAGTGCTGAACCAGCTCCAGGTCATAACCTGTTAATTCACCTCAGAGTCAGCTCCTCTAAATCCAAGACCATGGTCTTGAGTCAGAAAAGGGTAGAATGTGTTCTCCAGGTCAGGAACAAGGTCCTGCCCTAAGTAGAGGCGTTCTCAGGGTTTCGTTCACGAGTGAGGGAAAGATGGAGCGGGAGATCGATAGGCAAATTGGTGCTGCGTCTGCAGTGATGCAGGCGTTGTACCGGTCTGTCGTGGTGAAGAGAGAGCTGAGCCGGAAGGATAAGTTCTAAGTTGACCAGTCGATCTACATGACTACGCTCCCCTTTGGTCACAAGCTTTTCCCTCCACAGTTTATTAATAAAGTACAAGTCTGAAGCTCTCTGGTGGGGAAAGAGCCGGAGTTGGTGTGTGAGGTTGAGAGGTTCCGACTAGATATATTTGGACTCACCTCAACGCATGGCTCTGGCTCTGGAACCAGTTTCCTCGAGAGGGGTTGGACTCTCTACCACTCTGGATTTGCTCCCACTGAGAGGCGCCGAGCAGGGGTGGGCATACTTCTTGCCCCCCATCTTGGTGCCTGTACGTTGGGGTTTACCCCGGTGAGTGAGAGGGTATAGCCTCCCTCTGTCTTCGGGGGTGGGGGTCCTGACTGTGGTTTGTGCTTATGCACCAAACTGCAGTTCAGACTACCCACCCTTTTTGGAGTCCCTGGAGGGGGTACTGGAAAGCGCTCCTTTGGGTGACTCCCTCGTTCTGCTGGGGGACTTCAATGCTCACGTGGGCAATGGCAGTGAGACCTGGAGAGGTGTGGTTGGGAGGAACGGCCCCCCTGATCTGAATCAGAGTGGTGTTCTGTTATTGGACTTATGTGCTCGTCATGGATTGTCCATAACACCATGTTCAAGCATAAAGGTGTCCATATGTGCTCTTGGCACCAGGATACCTTAGGCCGCAGGTCGATCGATTTTGTTGTCGTTTCATCTGATCTGCGGCCGCATGTCTTGGACACTTGGGTGAAGAGAGGGGCGGAGCTGTTAACTGACCACTACCTGGTGGTGAGTTGGCTTCGATGGTGGGGGAAGATGCCGGTCAGACCTGGCAGACCAAAACGTGTTGTGAGGGTCTGCTGGAAACGTCTGGCAGAGTCTCCTGTCAGAAGGAGCTTCAATTCCCACCTCCGACAGAACTTCGAACACGTCCCGGGTGAAGCGGGGGACATTGAGTCCGAATGGGCCATGTTCCGTGACTCCATTGTTGAGGCGGCTGACCATAGCTGTGGCCGCAGGGTGGCTGGTGCCTGTCGTGGTGGCAATCCTCAAACCCGCTGGTGGACACTGGTGGTTAGGGATGCTGTCAAGCTGAAGAAAGAGTCCTATCGGGTCCTTTTGGCCCGTGGGACTCCGGAGGCAGCTGATAGGTACCGGCAGTCCAAGCGGAATGCGGCTCGGGTGGTCGCGGAGGCAAAAACCCAGGCATGGGAGGAGTTCGGTGAGACCATGGAACAAGACTTCCGTACGGCTTCGAGGAGATTCTTGTCCACCATCCGGCATCTCAGGATGGGAAAGAAGTGCACTACCAACACTGTTTACAGTGGGGAGGGTGTGCTGCTGACCTCGACTCAGGATGTTGTGAATCGGTGGGTCGAGTACTTCGAAGACCTCCTCAATCCCACCGGTACGTCTTCCAGGATGGAAGCAGAGTCTGGGGATTTTGGGTAGGGCTCTCCAGTCTCTGGAGCAGAGGTCACTGAGGTGGTCAAAAAACTTCTCGGTGGCAAGGCTCGGGCGTGGATGAGATCCGCCCGGATGTTGTGGGGCTTGGTTGACGTGGCTCTGCAATTTCGCGTGGACATCGGGGGCAGTTCCACTGGATTGGCAGACCGGGGTGGTGGTCCCCCTATTTAAAAAGGGGGACCGCAGGGTGTGTTCCAACTACAGGGGGATCACACTCCTGAGCCTCCCTGGTAAGGTCTATTCAGGGATTCTGGAGAGGAGGGTCCGTCGGATAGTCGAACCTTGGATTCAGGAGGAGCATTGTGGTTTTCATCCTCGCTATGGAACACTGGACCAGTTCTATACCCTTGGGGGTGTCCTGGAGGGTGCGTGGGAGTTCGCCCAACCAATCTACATGTGTTTTGTGGATTTGGAGGTGTTCGACCGCGTCCCTCGGGGGGCCCTGTGGGGGGTACTCTGGGAGTGCCAGGCCCCTTGATACGGGCTGTTAGGTCCCTGTACAACCAGTGTCAGAGCTTGGTCCGCATTGCCGGCAGTAAGTCGGGCTCATTTCCGGTGAGAGTTGGTCTTCGCCAAGGCTGCCCTTTGTCATCGATTCTGTTCATAACTTTTATGGACAGAATTTCTAGGTGCAGCCAAGGTGGTGAGGGGATCCGTTTTGGTGGCCTAAGGATCAGTTCTCTGCTTTTTGCAGATGATGTGGTCCTGTTGGCTTCGTCAGAACGTGATCTCCGGGTTTCGCTGGAGCAGTTTGCAGCCGGGTGTGAAGCAGCTGGGATGAGAATCAGCTCCTCTAAATCCGAGACCATGGTCTTGAGTCGGAAAAGGGTAGAATGCCTTCTCCAGGTCAGGGACGAGGTCCTGCCCCAAGTGGAGGAGTTTAAGTATCTCGGGGTCTTGTTCACGAGTGAGGGAAGGGTGGAGCGTGAGATCGATAGGCGGATTGGTGCTGCGTCTGCAGTGATGCAGGCGTTTTTCCGGTCTGTCGTGGTGAAGACAGAGGTGAGCCGAAAGGTGAAGCTCTCAATTTACCGGTCGATCTACGTTCATACCCTCACCTATGGTCACGAGCTTTGGGTAGTGACCGAAAGAATGAGATCGCGGATACAAGCGGCCGAAATGAGTTTTCTTCGCAGGGTGGCTGGACTCTCCCTTAGAGATAGGGTGAGAAGCTCGGTCATCCGGGAGGGGCTCGGAGTAGACCCGCTGCTCCTCCACATTGAGAGGAGCCAGTTGAGGTGGCTCGGGCATCTGATTAGGATGCCTCCTGGACGCCTCCCTGGTGAGGTTTTCTGGGCACGTCCAACCGGGAGGAGACCCAAAGAAAGACCCAGGACACGCTGGAGAGATTATGTCTCTCGGCTGGCCAGGGAACACCTTGGGATTCCCCTGGAGGAGCTGGCCCAAGTGGCTGGGGAGAGGGAGGTCTGGGCTTCCCTCCTTAAGCTGCTGCCCCCGCGACCCGACTCAGGATAAGCGGAAGAAAATGGATGGATGGATGGATAGATGGAAGTCTGAAGCAGCGCCTTTCTCTCTCTTGCTCTGTGCTGCGCAGCAACCGCGGATCAGCTGATCTGATCTGAGCGTCGCTCAACAAAAGGGAAAGAAATTGGATAAATCTCCAACCATATCTCAGTGTTGTCGACAAAAACGAAGCAAAACTTCATTTTACCTGCAGTTATTCACTACTGAACCAACACTTAACTCATGAACTGCCAGCCGTTTTCTGATCAGAAAGCCCCTGACTGCCAGCGTTTTTGAGCGTTTTTACTGTTTTTTGAAGAGTCACAGAACATTGTGCTCTATGATCATAACTACCAAAAGAAAGAGTAGACTCACTTCTTACATCAGGAAGAATCACCATTTCTAGCGTTATCCGTTCTTTCACAATCTGTTGTGAAAGCGCTGCTGCAGAAGCATTTCCGGTTGGCGCATCGTTTTTTTCACAACAGCGGCCCAAAACAAACTCGTAATCCATTGATTTTTTGCTTCCTGATCACGTGACGTGTGACATACACGGATGAAGATCCGCTTTAGACACGTGATGTTTGTTCTCATGGTAAAGAAATGCAATTGACGACTATAGTCGTCAATGGCAGTGAATGAGTTAACTTCTATGAGCAAACAAAAAATGTGAAAAATATTCAATGAATCAGGAAAGCAGAAAAAAATTTTATTTCTGTATTTTATTTTTCACTTATGTTCAAACTATTTAGAATTTTGTGCTTTTATCACATAGCTAATATTTCATTTAAAATATCTTCAGCTTTAGCAGGGTTCCCACGCGTCCTGGAAAACTTGGAAAATGATAGACCTATTTTCCAGTCATGGAAAATGGGAAAAAAGTAAAATGTCCTGGAAAGGTTTGAGTTTTCCTGGAAAATAATTTTCTCTCCTTGTGGATGAATGCAAACGGGCTAAACATTTTACCCATGAATGTCTGTTTTTAGCTGTCTTCAACGAGCGATATTGGGCTGTAGCGCTTGTCTGCTTTCATTTCTGCATCTAGCCGGCACAGCGCCCCACATGACGCTACCAACCAATCAGATTGCTTATTCCCTTAGAACAGTTCTGCTTTCCAATGTCTTTGTTACTAGATTTATTAATTTTTCATACCCAATTGCTGTATCGCAGTATATCTAGCGAGAGGTTTTTCTTCTCTCTGTTGAGTGACAGAGCAGCAGAGAGCTGTGGGCGTGTCGTCACTCATGCCTTTGGTTTTAGTGGAGCTGTAGCAAACATGACGACAGGTAACAGGTAGTCTTACCGGGCCACATTCCACTCAGTATTTCAGACTTGTTCTGTTGTCCAACAGCAGAAACAAAAAACATGTGAAAGAGAAAAACTTAATGAATTCAGCTCTATCAAAATATTGTGTATGTTCACAGAGAGCAGCTGTTTTAGCTCCATACACAGACCCTTAGGCAGCGAAGAGCCAGTGAGAACTGAAGACTGGCATGTTCATTTGAACAAAGTTGTTAATGTAAATAAACTGAATTCAACATGGATAAAATTAATAAACAGAAGAATTCTAAGTGGTAACCATACATTTATTGTAGTAATGCTACATACGTGCCAGACTAAAAAGGTAGCTAGCAAACAACAAGTATCTCTGAGAGTTAGAAATACATTTTTTTCAGGTTCAATATGATCATAGAATATGAAAGATATGAAAAAGCGAAGGTATGAAAAGCCTAATTTTTTGAGTAAGCAGTCGATATACACTCACCGGTCACTTTATTAGGTACACCTTGCTAGTACCAGGTTGGGACCCCCTTTTGTCTTCAGAACTGCCTTAATCCTTCGTGGCATATATTCAACAAGGTACTGGAAACATTCCTCAGAGGTTTTGGTCCAGATTGACATGATAGCATCACACAGTTGCTGCAGATTTGTCGTCTGCACATCCATGATGAATCTCCCGTTCCACCACATCCCAAAGGTGCTCTATTGGATTGAGATCTGGTGACTGTGGAGGCCATTTGAGTCCAATGAACTCATTGTCATGTTCAAGAAACCAGTCTGAGATGATTCCAGCTTTATGACATGGAGCATTATCCTGCTGGAAGTAGCCATCAGAAGATGGGTACACTGTGGTCATAAAGGGATGGACATGGTCAGCAACAATAATCAGGTAGGCTGTGGCGTTGCAACGATGATCAATTAGTACTAAGGGGCCCAAAGTGTGCCAAGAAAATGTCCCCCACACCAGTACACCACCACCACCAGCCTGAACCGTTGATACAAGGCAGGATGGATCCATGCTTTCATGTTGTTGACGCCAAATTCTGACCCAACCATCTGAATGTCGCAGCAGAAATCGAGACTCATCAGACCAGGCAACATTTTTCCAATCTTCTATTGTCCAGTGTTGGTGAGCCTGTGTGAATTGTAGCCTCAGTTTCCTGTTCTTAGCTGACAGGAGTGGCACCCGGTGTGGTCTTCTGCTGCTGTAGCCCATCTGCCTCAAGGTTCCACGTGTTGTGTGTTCAGAGATGCTCTTCTGCATACCTTGGTTGTAACGAGTGGTTATTTGAGTTACTGTTGCCTTTCTATCAGCTCCAACCAGTCTGGCCATTCTCCTCTGACCTCTGGCATCAACAAAGCATTTTCACCCACAGAACTGCCGCTCACTGGATGTTTTCCCTTTTTCAGACCATTCTCTGTAAACCCTAGAGATGGTTGTGCGTGACAATCCCAGAAGATCAGCAGTTTCTGAAATACTCAGACCAGCCCGTCTGGCAACAACAACCATGACACGTTCAAAGTCACTTAAATCACCTTTCTTCCCCGTTCTGAAGCTCAGTTTGAACTGCAGCGGATCGTCTTGACCATGTCAACATGCCTAAATGCATTGAGTTGCCACCATGTGATTGGCTGATTAGTCATTTGTGTCAACGAGCAGTTGGACTGGTGTATCCAATAAAGTGGCCAGTGAGTGTAACTAGTAATAGACTTTCAAATTTGTGTTGTTGTCCTTTCTAGGCAGGTGTGACGATGTCAGGAAGACAAATTGCAAATTAAAATCTGAGTTGAAAGAAAACCCCCAGTTCAGGGATTGGCTAGGAGAAGTGTCTGAAGATGTGCATAGAGCATCTCAGCACTCAGGAGTCATGCACGGGGACAAGGCCAATCCTAGTTGGGATAACTTGACTTGTACTGTAGCAGCTGAAAAAGTCTTGAGAATGTCCTGGAAAATCATTTCAAGAAAACAGTGGGAACCCTGTTTATCCATTTTATGAGAATTTTTGTGTTGCATTGTTTGGAAAAATAACTCTAACAGCTTAAAATTATTTGAGATATTTTGTATTTTTTTTTAAATGAGTTTGAACTTACGTGTTCTTTAAATAGCTTTCTATACTTTGTAGAAGTATTTGTTTTGCTGCAATTCATCTGGTGCATGAGATTGTCATTTTGACAAATATAAGCAGTAGAAACGAATATATCACGATACATATCGTTACCGCACGTGCTTCAAAATATATTGTGATATAGATTTTAGGCCATATTGCACATTCCTAGAGGAGACCTAAAGGAAGACCCAGGACACGCTGGAGGGACTATGTTTCTCGTCTGGCCTGGGATTGCCTTGGGATTCTCCCGGAGGAGCTGGTCTGAGTTAGCCTAGTGAACTAGACCAATTCTTGCTTTGCAGAGTTTGGTCTAGGCACGCTTCATTGGAAACCTCGCAGCACAAACCACTGCTGTGTCTATCCAATCACAACTCGCTATAGTCTTGGTTGGGCCAATCACAGCGCTCTATATTGTGGGCCAATCACAGAGCGGGAGTAGCCGATGACGTCAGCGCTGCGGCCGCAAACCCAAGCAACATGGCGGCAGCGCCGGAGCCACGTTCTTTTGAAACGGCTTTGTCATCAACATTGGATTATTTAGACTCCAACGTGCGTAAGTCTGTCTGATATACTTAGCGGCTTCTTATTTTTATCAAACAAAGTAGTGCAATGTCCCAGTACACCTGATATTCACATGTTTTTATACGAAAACGACAGAAATCATTGACGCCATTAGTAGGTCCCGCTTTTCCATCGCTGCGATTACGTCACGTTGTTCGTTACTCTGATTGGTCCTAGCGCTATCCAATTGCGTGCTGACATTTTGAAAGACAACCGTAGATCCCGCCTCACCACTGAGAGCCGTCAATGGTTCGTGGCCAGACTATATATACACATATATAGGATGGCTTGCCAGGCTAGGTCTGAGTGGCTGGGGAGAGGGAAGTCTGGGCCTCTCTGCTTAGGCTGCTGCCCCCACGACCCGACCCCGGATAAGCGGATGAAAATGGATGGATGGATGGTGAGTGTGCTGCTGATGACTGTATCATGTGTTCTGTCCTTAGGGAGGTGGGGGGCCGTAAGCTGACTGTTGGCACCAGACTGGTTAAGAAGCTTCCAGAGTTTAATGGCGATCCGTCTTTGGAGGGCTTCCGTTTCTGGAAGACTGCCTTCTCAGCCATGACTCTCCATGCCAGCTGCATGACCTCAGGTTCTCTGAAGGCAGAAGCTAAACCAGCCTTAGGTAACAACAAGAGGATCATACTCCTGCCCTGCAGAAATCCACCAAGCCGCCAGCAAGCCCAGCTGTGGCTGGATGCCAGGAGACAGTACCAAAGTCTGCAGAGTGGGAGGAGCAAGCTGGAGAATGGGAGGACCTGTGGGGAGGAGGAGGAGAATCCAGAGATTGCCAGGCAGACTACAGGGAGTGCTGATCTGTGTGGAAATCTTTCCATCCGGGCTCCAAGGAGAAAGATGCCCAGTTTTTCGTCTTCTGGATTTTCAGCAGGATCCATTGTAGCCAGTCCAGTTCCAGACAGGACTGTTATGGGTCTGCAGCAGGTGAAAGCAGATCAGGATGGTGATAAAGATGCACAGACGTCCTCCCCAGAGTCCCCAGAGCTACCTCCATGGCAGCTGAACTTCTCAGAACCAGACCATCTCAAGGTAGTCGAGACCAGTGGAAACCCAGCAGAACCTCCATCTCCCCAGTTCTGTAAGGCTCAAGATCGAGGAGGAGGGAACCGTTCTTCACTTCCTCTTGACAACAGGGACAGGAATGAAGAGGAGACGAGCCCCCACCTGCACATCTCCCCCTTCAGGAAGAGGAGGGGCAGAGCAGACCTGAATCCAGTGTGCAGCACCCCCATATGTGAGGGTAAGAGAGGTTCTGTTTGTGTTCTACCTCAAGTTCTAGGTGCCTGGTCTCAGCCGCATTCTGTTCCAGGCCTGGGGCTGGTCTATAATGTTTCTGGTCCAGATTTATGACAGGAAGTCTGTCCATGTTTCTGCTGCAGGAGCACCGTTTCCTCTCCTCAACAGCAGGAGGAGCCAGGCTGGTCCTCTGAGAAGAGTCTTACTCACCACTCAGATGAAGGTATGTTCAGTAACTGGGGGGGGTTGTTCTCCTGGTGTTCTGCTTTCATGGCTCTTCTTCCTCCTCAGAACCAGTTTGCTGATCTGAATGTGCCAAAGAAGGACTTCTCTCAGATTGAAGGCCCCAGCTTAGACAACTCTCGTGGTTTCAAGGTCAGCATGAGGAACCTGCAGGAGGCCAAAGCTCTGCATGAGGTAAGCTCCTCCTCAGGACCTCACAGCCTCTGTTCTTGGGAGGCTCCCCTGTTGTTGCTCCTTCTCATGTAGCCACCCTCTACAGCAGTGGTCCCCAACTCCCTTCCCCGAGGGCCAGTATCCAGATAAACGTTTGTTTGGAATCCTAAAACTTGCATTCAAACCATTGACTTTAAAAAATGCTGGACAAACCCTGCATGACGTTATATGTAGGTTTTTGAAGAACTCAATTGAAGCCCAATGGGCGATTCTGGCCATCTTAGCCATATCACATGTCTCAACACTCCCGGCCAATAGGAAGGTTAAGTCACACCCATCTACTGCTGGACCACGGGTCCCCGGAAGAAAGAAAAACAATGGAAGTGAATGGGGCTATTTTCTGATCCCATTTGATATGTGCCATGGATTTTATATACATGTATGATGTTTGTGAATTTTAAAGACACATGATTCCAAGAAAGTGCTTATTTTCAAACGGCAGCAAAAGTTATTTTAGATTTTGTGTGAAAAGACGTGTAGGACTACTTGCACTTCAAGCAGCTTGGACTTCAAGCTGTGCAGTGCCATGGCAATGCATCAACACGGAGAGGTTTATTTTGCGAGCTGAATCCAAGGTGGCGGCACACACTACTTGTTCCTTGTGTGAAAATTGCAGTTTGAGTCACCAGCGACTTGAGGATAACATCGGTCAACTCAAGAGCAGTATTAAGCAGCTGGAGAATGACATGAAGAGCACAGACAAACTCCTGGACAGCTTCATGTCTATTGCATTCAGTCAATCCAAGCACATCTCCCGTCTCCAGGCTTTGCATATTCATCAGCTGGTACTGTCACTCTTATCCAGATCAACGACAGATCAAATGCCTGTAATGTGGGAATGGCTGGGGCGACAAAATGCTCCCATTGAGCACGTAGCTCTGGACATTTGTGACCGAACGTTCTGCTGAGGCTCCTGGACATGGGGGCAGCACGCATTTGCCCCCCTCTGCGCTTGTTTCAGACCCACCTGTTGAGGACTGCACTCGGATGGGAGCGAGGCCCAGGGCTCCGGTGTTTACCTCCATGCCGGGTTGATCAGGTTCAGCAGCCCCTCAGTCTTGGGCCGAGGTTGTACGCAAAGGGCGGAAATGGAATCGCCCGCTGGCTCATGAATCCACAGTCCCATTTTGAGCTTTCTAACCGCTTTTCAGTCCTGTCAAACGAAGGCTTAAACTTTCCATCTGACGAGACGTCCTTTCAGCCTGCAGCTGCTCGGACTGGACAACCAGCTTTACCTTTGCCTACGAGAGCTGTAAATGGCCCATCAGACAGGCTAAACTGTGCCATCCCGACGCGGCGGGTATCAAGACATCTAAAACGGCTCAGCCGCAATAGGATCCCTATGGATGCTGTTAATCACAGGCGTTGTGCATCAAGCGACCTTCAGTTCAGGAAAGGCTCAGCCCTTGTTTCAGCCTCATTCAGCCTCTAATGCCGGGATCACACTGTGCGTTTTTCAGCCGTCTCACACGACTGCTCATGTCACACTGTGAGAACTCCAGAAAGGTGCCACACTGAACAGCGTGAGATTTCAGTGAGCCAGACTGCACGACGTCTCACTCCAGCAGGACACGCTACGTCATGAGCGCCCGCCGGAAAGCATACGTCACTAGACAGATAACCAAAACAAAGCTAAAAAGAGAAAAAAGCACCACAGTTAACACTTCTTTTTAGTGTCAGCTCATGACCCAGCTCATCTTCCTCAAAGAAGAAGAATTGATCTGCTACATATTTTCAAAACCTGCTTTGGCCTCAGACTCCAGCTGTGAGTCTCCTTTTCCCGTCTTCCAGCTAAACAGCTGATCTGTCTGCTGGACATCCATCCTTCTCATCCTCCTTTATACATACAAAACACTAAACTACAGAGAAGTAACTATCTATCTGCCACAGATCGCTCCAATATCTAAAGTTTTGCCCTCAATGTCTCTTTACTCCGCTCCGTGACAGCACATCAGTGCACCTTTTGACAGCTGCTGTCAGATCACGCAGCAGCCATCCTCTCCCTCAGCAACAAAACGCTACTGAACCCATTCTTAGTTTAATTATTTTAGTATAACTCTGGTTTTATTTGGGCTATTAACAAAAATAAAACGGGTGTGTAGTTTATAATCTGCATTTTAAACAAAATTTGAAACAGAAACTCAGAGAGGCGGAGTCTTGCTGCTGCTGCGGCGTCCCAAAGGTGTGTTTTCATTGGTCAACTGCAAACGGGAGTCGTAGGTTTTCAAGCCGTGCTTGAAGACGGTCGAGACTGTTTTTGGTCATGAAACGGCTCAAAAAGCTGTCGTAGAGCTGGTCACACTGGACGTCCACAGATATGCAAATCACCCTCACGTTCACCATTTTTTGTCACGATTCTGCTCAAGACGAGGGATTTGGCGTAGACGGCCGAAAAACGCAGTGTGATCCCGGCATAAGCCCGGGTCTGGTCCTCCACTGCCAGAGACCATGGCTCAAAATCTAGGAGGATCAAAATGCAGCCATCCTGGTATGGGTCCATCAGTTCTGGTCCTTGGATGTTCTATGGTGATACTTGTCCATCTTCCTGGAGCAAAAACCTTCTGTTATCCTGGAGCATGTGTCCTGGATGGAGACTCCAAAGCTCCACAACTGCTGGATCAGAGTCCTTCTGCTGCATCTGTTGTTCATGTAGGACACAATGACCTGAAGAACATGCAGTCAGAGATACTTAAACTAGACTTCAAATGCCTTATTGACACTCTCATGCAATCAGACCGCCAACTCATCATTTCTGGCCTGCTGCCCTGTCCCAGCTTCAGAGGTGTCAGGTTCAGCCGTGCTCGTCAGCTTCACACGTGGCTGAAAGGCTACTGCTGCCAGCTTGGCATTCCTTTTGTGGATAATTTTATGTTTTTTTTTAAATCGTCCATATCTCTTCAAGTCTGATGGAGTTCATCCAAACTTCAAAGGGTCCAGCCTCCTGACCATGAATATAAAGTTTACTTACCTCATCCAGCAGAGATGGTGGCTGACGTTCGGTGAGTCCGACCCATATTAATAATCAGTGTGTGTCACATATCCCTGTTATCTTAAACCATAGGCCCAAACATTACTATATTCCTGTAGCATGCAGGAACTTAAATAATTTACACTTGGTTTGGACTCCTTGAATATGCCTCCTTGGTGTTGGCATAGAACAAGTCCAGTATTTTATTGTCTCTGGTGGGGCAGGTGGCATACTGTGTATATGTGGGCAGAACAGATGATGGAGAAGCGTGGTTGAAGTCCCCAGAAATGAGGAAAAGGGCCTGTGAATGCTGTGTCTGCAGCCTACTGGTGACCGTGAGCAGAGCGTTAGAGGCTGTGTCCATGTTGGCAGAAGGTGGCACAAGGAAATAACGGAAGTAGTCGTTAAGTTGCTACGGGAGTAAACATATCCGTTTAGCTCTGTAAATGTTCTACAGCGTTGTCCTAATGTTTTAAATTGCTCCAACATATTTGAATGATTATTGTTTACAAAAGTATTGAAACAAATCGTGCTAATTTTGTAATGTAAACTTGTATGATTTTATTTTGTTACTGTATCAATACTAATGATAGAGGTTGGAGTGGTATGTCTAAAGTATACAACAACTGCAGATTTAAGTATTTGTTCATTTATCGCAAGTAATATCGATATCGCAATATTAAGCACTGTTATCTCATATCGTAGGTTTTCCTAATATCTTGCAACCCTAGTGTGAACTCACGTGGGAGATAATATGGCCTCATGCTAACCGCTAGCAGTTCAATGTCTCTGTTACACAGTTGGCCTTTAATTGTGCATTGTCCCGGTTTACACCACCTCTTGTTCACAAACACAGCCAGTCCCCCTCCTTTCCTCTTACTGCTGTCCTCTGTCCTGTCCGCCCGTAGCAGATGAAAGTTGTCCAAAGACACAGTGGAGTCCGGGATGAGCGATGTGAGCCAGATCTCCGTCAACAGAAGGATGCAGCTCTCTCTGTACTCCCGCTGATGTCTCGTGAGGGCCGCCAACTTGTCCGTCTTGTTGGAAAGGGATCTCACATTTCCCATGATGACAGAGGGGAGCACAGGCCTGAATCTTCTCTTCTTTTCCCGAAGTTTCATCCCAGCTCGATGTCCGCTTCTGCAGCACCTCCGCAGGGATCTTGCGTCTGTCTCTGGGGAGCACTACAGCGCTGTGCAGCGCGAGCAGCTGCTCCCGAATGTAAACAGTGCAGGCACGCGCACAGACACACATAGTTGACTAAAAAGTGTTGTGTGTTTGAGAAAAACGGCAGATCTAAGTAAAATAAAGTATACACAAAGAATATGCAACTATTTACAAAAGCAGTAAGCTATAAATAAGCTAAATACTAGAAAAGAAAGGAAACAGCGAGAGAGCCATTGCAATCTGCAGCCAGCTCCAAAATATATATATATAATAAAAATATATATAATAATAATATTCATGTCTGTTGCACTGACAGGCCTTTGGTTTGGGACTTCTTAAATGTGATGAACTCTTAATTTTTTTATCAATTTGTTATTGGTCCTACGCATGAGCTGCTCTGGATTTAGTGTTCTCAGTGGGCTTACCTGTATGTAACTTGAGTATTATGCATGCGACTTTTTCAGACCACATGCCTATTATTTTTGACTTTATTTCCCCTTCTCAACCCTGTAGGAGATCAGTTTGTGCTAACCAGCATCGAGTAATCACATCAAATACAGCCACTGAATTTACAGGTGTGTTTTGCACTGTTATGTGAACAGTCCACAGTGTCATAAAACACTGAGGATCTTTTTACCAAATTTAATTTGCTATGTATGGCTGCTTTGGATCTTGTGGCCCCAGTTCATATTAGGAACTCAAGGCTTCAAGAGCAAATTGCAAGTTAGAGACTCCCATGACCCAATGTTTAGAGAAACATAACAAACTCATTTTAAAAATTTTTTACACATACATAAATTATTTAGGCTTTTAGAGTCATTTTTGTGAGAAAAATGTTTTTTTCTGCCAAATCAAGTGACGTCAGAAAAGGGAGTCCTGTTAGCTTAATCCAGAGACAAATATGGATTCTAATGCGGCTCTGACACATTAACAGACAATTAAAATAGTATCGGTCAGTTAATATAACATTAATACTTGACAATAATAAACTAATGAGCGCCTGTCAGCGGTCTCATACTCGTTAATATCTGTTCACGTAACGCAGTTTAGCACTTTAGAGAGAGAGAGGGAGCGCACCTGTGATCGGTTCTGGTTCTCCATGCGCGCTGCTGTGAGCTGGATATGACCCAGCAACAGCTCGACTGGCTCGCTGGTATTTTTAAGAACAGCACATCCTCTCCTGGAGGTCCGCGCGGTGGTTCTGATCTGGTTCTGACCCAGAAACCATCTCAACTGGCCCGCTGAGCGACGCATCTCTTCTGGTGGTCGGGGTGGTGGTTCTGACATGGTTCCGACAATGATTTGAGTTCTAGAAATCCGCAGTTAATTTTTGAAACCTTGCCACAGGTCTCTGGAGACCAGCGTGGACCTCCATGAGTTGGTACCAATTTGGGTTCCAGAAGTCCCGTCTTTCCAGCTGCACAAAACGCCCCCAGACACAGAGATAAGAGGCTGTTTTACTTATTTAGAAACTCATGGACTCGATGATGTCTGCTCAGGCTGGAGTTTCTACAGCCTTCACAAACAATAGTTTATCAAAATTAACACAATCCTAAACTAGTGAACACACACACACTGACTCGATAACACGACTCTACCCTAAAACTCTCCACACTGCTGCAGACAGAACCTAGCTTAGAACTCCCTCTGGTTACGTCAGAGGCTAAGATTTAGAAAAAAGCCTTTTTAGAAGCTTTGCTCAAAAAGGACAATTTTTACTCAAAATCTGTGCTGTTATGTATTTTAAAACAAAATATCTACTTAAAATAGTAATTTTTGGACAGCATTTTATATGAATTAGAAAAAAAATAACCTGCAATTTGCTCTATAAGGCTGAACTGTGAATGAATGCAAACACTAGGGCAATTAGGCGTGAGTGTAGGGCAGCAGAACGTAAATGGAAGGACAGATCACAAGTGTCTAAAGAGGTAATAAATGAGAAATGGGCTTGTTACCAAAAGGCTGTCAGGAAGGAAAAACACAATTATTTTGCTGACATCATTAATTCAGACTCTAGAAACCCACGTGTTCTGTTTAAAATCTCAAACACTGTGTTGAACGCTGATTGCTCTGCATTCTTTGAGTCCTCTGTGGCTAACTGTAATGACTTCCTCTGTTTTTTTGTTAATAAAATTACAACCATTAGGGCTGGGATCATTGCATCTTCTCATGACCTAGTAGCACTGATACCCCCTGTGGTCATGTTTGACTCTTTTCAGCAAGTGTCACTTATTGAGCTAGAGGAGTTGGTTTCTGGCTTGAATCCATCAGGCTCTCCTTATGATGCTCTTCCTGCACGTTTATTTAAGGAGGTATACTACGTTGGCCCCTTCTGTTTTATCCATTTTTAACACCAGTTTGAGATCTGGTGTGGTTCCTAAACCTTTAAAGGTGACCAAGAATGCAGTTAATCAACAATCTAAAACAGCTTTGAGCCTCTAAAAAGCATCAGAAATGTTCTTTAGGCTTTCATCTGTCCCAGGAGTCCTGATACAGGCCATTCTAAACCCCCTAAACCAGCCTTGCTGTGAAAAGAGCTGTTAGCCCCTCCCACTTTGCAGGACATGAATATGATAATCAGCTGCTTGCTGATTGGTTGGTTTCCCCAGAAGGCCTCAGACACTGGAGACATGCAGGTTTGAGAAGGCGTGGCTCCCCCTAGTGACGTGTTAAGGAAGGCTTTCTCAGAACAGAAGTTTTTCTCTCGCCTTTTTTTTTTGTCCCCATGTCCTGTTTGGCTGTATAGCAATCAGAATTGATGTCTGAGTGTCTAAAACAAGCCTTACAGTTTTATTCTCACAGGTGGATCGTTATAGATTCAGCTATAACACCCTGCCTGATATCAGAACTTTATTAGAAATGTTTTTGGTTGGTTAAAATTTCAACGGACACGGAAATGAAAGAGAAAGGGGGGAGAGAGAAGGAAGGGGGGGAGTTCACAAAAATAAACAATAAAGGATGCAAAAGAATCCGCTTCTAGACCTGCAGAAAGAGAAAAAAAAGGGGACGCAAAAAAATACAACAGAACCAAAACATCACTGCACCAACAACATGAGGATGTATAACAGTAGCAATTCTTGCTGAAAAGCACACGGTAATAAATCTTAGTGCATATAGTGCCAACCACAGCCTAAGGTTATCTGTTATAAACACCCAAGCCCATACTTGAGAGCACCATGTGAGCACCTGTGTTGTGTACACGCGTTTGTGTATGTAAGGTTTCTCTAGAGGAATGTCCAATAGTGAGTGTGAGGGGCCACAGACCTGCCCCCAAAGACCCATGAAGGATGGAGGAGATCCAAGCCCCAAACAACAGAGGACAGCCGTTGTGGTTGACGTGGCAACACCAAGTGATGCAACATCAGAAAAAAGGAACACGAGAAACTAGAGAAGTACCAGGGCCTCAAAGAAGAACTTGAGAAAGCCTGGAGAGTGAAGACATCGGTGGTGCCCATGGTCATCGGGGCAGTGACCCCCAAACTGGAGGAGTGGCTAAAGCAGATCCCAGGAAAGACATCAGACACCTCAGGCCAGAAGAGTGCAGTTCTAGGAACAGCTAAGATACTGAAGAACCCACAAGCTCCTAGGCCTCTGGTACAGGACCTGAGCTTGGAAGGATGAGACCATCCGCGGAGGGTGAGATGGGAATTTTTTAGTGTCATTTGCTGCTGTGTCTATATAAATATATATGCACAGACATTTATTTAAGAGCACCTGGAGATTTTGCAGTGTTTAGCATCTAAATAAAGTTCTAACTGAAATAAAAATTTCACATTAGATAAATGTTTGTATTTAAGAAACTCCCATTAATGAAAAACTGCTGCTCAAACCAGTTGTTCTTCGAAGAACTGAAACTGGTTTGATTGTTCCTGAAATCCACCAAAATTGCTTCTCCTTGATTATGTACATATGTCAACATATTTTAATAACTGTATAAGTCTGCTTATCACACACAGTTTAAGGTGACTTAAAGACAAATACAATAATGTAGAAACAAAAAAGTAATAACTTAAGTTTTTATTTGTGATTACTTTTCCCAGTTAAGTTGTTCTTTATTAAGTTATTTAGGTTATGCTTAATTAACAAAAAATAGTCCTTTGAAAGGTTTGAGTTTTGCGTACTCAAAAATAAGAATAAGTTGAACCAACTCAACACGTTTGAGTTCTAAGAACTTTTTTAAAGTATTAAGTTACATTAACTCAGTCTAATTATTTTCAACATTTGGGTTTACAGTGTACCTTGACTTGTTGCTACAGTCTTTCTGCACAGTTTCATTTGTCTTTTGTTCTTATCATATTGTCCTTGATGAATCCATAATGTTGCCAAACGGTTGATGAAGGTTTTCTTTTAAGAACAAGCTAAACCTGAAACAGATGTCCTACAGCCACCGCTCCTGGGGCAAAATGACGTCAGTAAGAGTCAGAAACTTTGGTAATGGTACATTTTCAGTTTACCGCCCAGCCCTACCCCACTGCCCCACAAGTATCTTTAGATCTCACACACACACACACACACACACACGGTACACCCAATGCCTGCCTTACCATCCTTACAGGATCCTTAGATCATGATTCTAAATCCAGACCCATGTGGTTCTGACAGCTTGGTCACATTGTGTGTGTGCGTGCGTGCGTGCGCGCACCACACAGAGCTGTTGTCAGTGATATCTCTATATTTCCAATCTCTGTATTCCCATCAGGTGCAGCACCTGACGCTGATGGGAATGGAGCTTCATGCGAGAAGCCGACATGACCTTGAGTGTGACCCTGAGTTTGACCCCATATGTGCCTTATTCTACTGCTTCAATTCTGATGATCCACTCCAGGATGTAGGCAGCACCAAGCTAAGCGCGGCCATCATGGTGGACAGAACCCATCTGAGTTGTGACCCAGGTAATGTCCTGTGTAAAAGGAACATTCTCTGATGCTTTATTAGGCCTTTTCCAATGGCACTTCTCAGCGTGACTCGGGTGGGTGCGGTTTGGTCTGGCCACCTTTTTCAACAGCACGGTTTGGTATTTTCCCCCAACTTTCCCTGTACTTTTCAGTCCCTGCTTCAATGTTGTCCCAAGCACGCAGACCCGGGCCAGCATCGCGACTATCGGCCGCTAATTGGCTATTGGGCAGAGTCACTGGTTGCTCCAGAGCTTTTTTGGCTGCTGCCTCGCTGCCTGCAGCCATTTTCTGGTTCAGAGTCTGACAAAAAAAACATAAAACTGAGCAGAATGTCCAACATCAACAATATTTTGTTCTAAGTTGTGTTTCTGTGTAGCATACAGATCACCTCACACTGTTTACTGATCACCTCATGCTACTTTTGTCTAGCGCCCCATGCGCTATAAGGGGCGCTCCCACTTTTTGTCATGGAGCTGGCAGGGACAACTACTCTGAGGTGAGCTGTGTTAACCCACGCTGTACCGAGCTGTTTTGGGCTGAGTTTGGCTGAGTTGGAAAAGCCCCATAAGTCAGATGACCCCAGAAGGGCTGTTCCAGCCATCTACAGTCCTTTAGCACGAACACACTCAGGCTGAACCATTGTCTCCAGGTTGCAGAGGAACGCCTCCGCTGCTGCTCAGGTCAGGTGTCTCTGGGCTACATGTGACATACGTCAGTGAGGAGAAGACGCTGTTGGAGGAGCTGGTCTCAGTTGTGAGGAGGTGAGCTTGTGTGTGCAGAAAGCAGAACTTTGTTTACAAGGTTTGTTTACACTCAGTGAGATGCCAGTTTCAAGGATGCTTTGAGAACATATGACTTATTGTTTCCTTTGTTTACAACTGGTGCTCCACAAGGAATGTTTAGTGACCTGTAACTCAGAGCTGCAAGAGTAATATACACTTCATTGTTTGAAGGACTGTTTCTTACTGCTGTATTTAACTCATTAAGAGATACAGTGCTCAGCATAAAATAAGTACACCCCCTTTAAAAGTACATATTTAATCAGTAGCTCAATGAACAAAAGAACACTTGTTTAACTCCATAACATGAAGTTAAGGTTCATAATATAACTTAGATCACAAAATCTTTAGTTTTACCAAAATTGGTTGAAGCAACAATGAATCCACCCCACAACAAAAACTACTACATCTAGTATTTTGTATGAGCACTGTTTTCGAGGACAGCACCAAGTCTTCTAGTCATGGAATGAACAAGTTGGCGACATATTGCAACATCTATCTGTTTCCATTCTTCAAGAATAACCTCTTATAGAGCCCGGATGCTGGATGGAGAGTGATGCACAACGTGCTGCTTCAGAATTCCCCACAGGTGTTGGATTGGGTTCAGATCAGGAGACGTACTTGGCCATTCAATCACCTTCACCCTGTTGTTCTTCAGAAATGCAACAGTAGCTTTAGATGTGTGTTCTGGATCATTGTCGTGTTGGAAAAGTGACTACGACCAAGTGCATGGAGTGATGGCAGCATCTTCTCCTTCAGTATAGAGCAGTACATTGTTGATTCATGATAGCATCAATGAACTGCAGCTCCCCAACACCAGCAGCACTCATGCAGCCCCACATAAGGACACCACCACCACCATGTTTCACTGTAGGCACCATGCACTTCTTTTTGAAATCCTCACCAAACGCCATACAGTTTTAACCATTAGTTCCAAACACAGTGATCTTTGTCTCATCACTCCAGAGTCTAGAGTCCCAGTAGTCTTCATCTCTTTCAGCATGGGCCCTAGCTAATCCTAGGTGTGCTTTTAGTGCATGGGCTTTAGGAGAGGCTTCCTTCATGGACGATACCCATGCATGCCGTTCCTCTGCAGTGTGCAGTGTGGTGTCACAAGAAACACTCCAGTTTGGCTTTCTACTGCTTTAGCTAACTGCAGTGAACTTGCATTTTGATTTTCTTCAACCCTTCTCATCAGGAGATGCTCCTGTCTAGATGTTAACGTCTGTGGACAGCCTGGATGTCTCTGTAAGATGGTTGCACTTCCATCTCTCTTAAATGTTTGGATCACTTTGCTACAGTATTTTGACTGATATGTAAAGCTTTGCTGATCACCTTTTTGTGTACAGAAATGATTTCCTTTCTCAGATTTTGTGACATTTCTCTTCCATGTGGCGCCATTGCTGACAGCATGAAATGGGAAGGGCTTTTCTTTGTTAAGTTTATAGTCACCTGTCTGCTGGACACCTCTTAAATGAATCATTAGACTCACCTGTGGTTGAACGCCTGTTCATTCCAGTTTTGTAGTCTTAAGTGTGGCTTTTCTCCCAAGACTGTAATTGGGGTGTACTCATTTTTGCATGGGCTTGAATGAATTTATTAGGAAAATCACTTTTTTATGTGTAAATGAACAAATCGTGTTTACAATCAATGGCCCACATTAGTGGGAGTATTTTGTAGTCTTGTATCATAGAAAATGTTTATTCTGAAAGGAAACTAACAGTTTTCTGACAAATGTAGTGGGGTGTACTCATTTATGCTGAGGACTGTATATTCTACAGCAGTGAGTTTATGGGTACTCAGGCCTCTGAACAGCTGGCAGAACCAGGCCTTCCAGATGTCTACGACTTTGTTCATGTGCTGCAGTCCAAATCGCTTCATCGGGTAATAAAATGTGACTGTTGGTGAACTTTCACCCGGTGCTGACCTGGCTTTGTCCTGACAGGTTTGACCCAGACATCTTAGTGGGCTATGAGGTGCAAATGCATTCTTGGGGTTACCTCCTTCAGAGGGCTGCAGCACTCGGAGTGGATCTGTGCCAACAGCTGTCCCGAGTGCCAGGTACCATCAGCACCACCACAGAACAGCCTTTGGCTCTCATACAAATATAAACCAGTAGTCCAGTTCCAAAGCAGCTCAAGCTGTACACGCAGCAGATGGCTTATGACCCAAATCACTGCGCTAAACGACACCGGTCCTGTAAGAGCTAGAACTCTGTATGAGAGGGAAAAACAGCTGGACCTGGGGTCAGCAGAGGACACACACACACACACAGACGTAAACACACACACACAGATGCACATACATGATTGTTCAAGCACACACAGTTTGTCACATTAGACATTACTCACTCACTCACTCACTCACTCAGATTCTGTTTGTGATTTTCAGGCGACTCCAAACACAACCGCTTCTCTGCAGAGAGAGACGAGTATGGAGCCGACACCATGACTGAGATCAACATTATTGGACGAATCACTCTGAACCTGTGGAGGGTGATGAAGACGGAGGCAAGTGTCCACAAACACACCAGACTTGAAGCTGTTGGTTTATATAGACAGAGCTGAAATCGTACTTGTAGCTGTTGCTTTTTATTTCAACAACATGCCCACTTTCAAGTGATGCACACTCCTCCTCTTGTTTTGACTTTTTCTTTGTTATGCTTGCTCACAATCTATATTTCTGTTTGGATACCATCTTTCCACCTCCATGGATCAACCTGCTTGTTAGCACATTTGGCGACTGGTTGGTCACATGCTGCATACTGTCAATCATTGCAGGACTGTGCACGGTGTCTGATAACTTGTCTATTTTTTTTCTCCCCTTGCCTGGGCTGACGGTAGCTTACAGTGCTGTTTGCACACCACGCCTCAAGGCAGTGATAACACATTTTGCGCAAAATGAGGCCCCTCATGGAGCTGTGCAAGGGGTGGCGCTGGGAGGACTGTGGATAGCTGGTGTTTACTTAAAGATGGACAGATATTTTTTCAGAAATCTCTGAGATTTCGACTAATAAATGACAAGAAAAATGACCGGTACGTTCCATACCCTAGAAAAACGTCCCGGTATGCTGAGAGGTGAAAGCTAGAAGTGGTTGTACTGCAAACCGTTGTGCACCAGCCCACTTAAAGCACTGAGGTAGCTTGGAAATGTAGTTGCCCACACTATGATACAGTAGGAAAGGTATAGTACAATTTTGACATGACCAAAATATGCACATTTTTACCAATATGCCCAGAGATTTTGTAATTATATTACAGACTGCACCAATTTGATCTTGCCTAAGGAGTTCATCATCAAGCTGAACTCCTACAGAGAGGTGATTTTTCCAGTTTTTACCGGATTTCTGGAATTTTCAAGCAGATTTGGGGCACCCCTGAGATCGATGCAAATTCGATGAGAAATGTTTTCATATATATATGGGGGGGCTTTGTCCGAGGCTCGAAAGTTGCAATTTATTTTCACCCACGATTGATTCAAAACAAGATTGCCTGCGTGTTCCCTGACCGTTTGCTAGCAAACAACATCATAGAAGGGGTGGGTGCGACGTCTTTTCAACTTACCCTCCCCCCAGAATGTTATTGAGCAAATGTACTTGTGTTTGTGTAAGGAAGATGCTTTTTGCTGGCACACAATGTGGTCATTTACAAAAATCAGCCACGACACAAAGGCAGAAATGGTCCAATGTTTTGGGATCAAACGCGCAGCTATTGGCAGATTGGCTAATGCTAATGCTAGCACTCTCACGATCTAGTGGGTTTCCGAAAAAACACGAGGATCATAAAACTAAGAATGACTAAACTCTACAAGCGGAAGAAAAGTCCCAACCATCCTGTTTATTCTTAGCTTTCTCCAGCGCTATGGAGCAGAGCCTCACCAGCTACCGGAGTCACGTTGTTGCTACAAGTCTGCTCAACACTGCTCCAGGGCTATGGCAAGCCGTTATAGTATGTAATTCACAAACGCTTCTATCTGTGAACATAATTTAAACTGGATTATTGCCAGCCCGTACCTTATAATAGACATACCATTTCTACTAGTTACCAGTATAAATGAAATGTTATCATTTCCAGTAGCTTACTACTGAACATTATTTTTTTTTCTTTTTTCCTGTTTGGCTGTATAGCAAACAGATTGGATGTCTGAGTGCCGAAAACAAGCCTTACAGTTTTATTCTCACATGTGGATCATTATAGATTTCGCTATAACACCCTGCCTGATATCAGAACTTTATTAGAAATGTTTTCGGTTGGTTAAAATTTCAATGGACACGGAAGAGAAAGGGGGGAAAGAGAAGGAAGGGGGGGTGTTCACAAAAATAAACAATAAAGGATGCAAAAGAATCGGCTTCTAGACCTGCAGAAAGAGAAAAAGAGAGAGAGAAAAGGGACACAAAAAAATACAACAGAAGCAAAACATCACTGCACCAACAACATGAGGATGTATAACAGTATAAATTTTTGCTGAAAAGCACACGGTAATAAATCCTAGTGCATATAGTGCCAACCACAGCCTTAGGTTATGTTTTAAAAACACCCAAGCCCATACTTGTGAGAGCACCATGTGAGCACCTGTGTTGTGTACACGCGTTTGTGTAGGTAAGGTTTCTCTAGAGCAGCGGTTCCCAAACTTATTTAGCCGCGCACCCCCTTCTATGTCCCGACCGTGTTGACGCACCCCCATCCCCCAAAAACATGTTTTCAAGAAAGAAAGAAAAAAAAAGACTTGCAGCACAATCAGTGTGTTTGTTTCTGACCACAACTCACAGCCTCCTACAAAGTCTGGGAGCTGAAGGAGCCTCTAGGATGAGAGGCTAAATGTCTTCAAGACAACCAGAAGAGTCCAGCAGCTGTGTTCAGCTAAAACTCTCAGGATGATCATGTCCAGGATGACTGATTATGAGTGAAACTTAAATGTAGCTGCTGTCAGTGACCATATAACAGATTTTAATAATTAAAACTCTCAACAGACTAATAGTGCAGAAAAGCAATAAATAATCTCACAACTTTGCGTGTTGAGATTTATTATTATTATTATTATATTTATTATTTTATTTATTTATTTATTAGCCGCATCGGCTCCTAGTGGGTGGAAGTGGAGATTAGCTGCGTTTGATGTTGATTCTCCGTGTGTTTTTATTTCTGCAGTGAGACATAAACTCACCTCACTCCGTCTGGAGTTTGTTCTTCAAAACTCGTATTAGATCCACGGTGATGACGCGTTTTAATGAGCTTCTTCCACGCGGTATTTTTCATTGCAGGATGCAGTTTCCATCACTTTTAGACAAGTTAATTTAGTTCGGCACACGGGTTTGATGTTTGCCGCTGCACGTCTGCACAGTGAGAGGGGAAGCGGCCGCGGGAGACGCGCTGTTGCACTCATGGCCTCTGCGGCTGCAGTAGGAGCGACAGACAGGTGATCAGCAGGTATAACGCCCTTTTTATAAGACACACGGTGCCGGTGTCATGATCGTGATGAATTAATGCCGAGCTCCGGACAGGATCTATGGAAGTGAAAGTAAACACGGGCATAAGTTTGAAATGATAAACTGGAGAGATGCAGAGCAGGAGCTTCTGCAGCTCAGATCATCTGACAGCTGGGATGGTGGAGGACACACACCTGCTACTGAAAATAAAAACTTAACGAGCGCGGTTTCGATCGCAATAAAAAGCAAGTTATGTCCAAGATACACGGAAGCGCAGAGACCGCCCCCATACCTCCTTTATGCCACCATCGCAATCTTTTATAAAACGGACATGATTGCGCAACATTACCACAGTCTGAGCTCTTATAAACGACCTTAGGCTCCCAGATGCGCATCGGCTTTGCGGCAAATTGGCGGCATTGTTTTATGTGTAATTTTTTTTGTGTGTAATAATCACCATTCACCGCCATTACGCTTTTTACCTTGTGCACCCCCTAGCGGCAGCTCGCGCACCCCCAGGGGTGCGCGCACCACACTTTGGGAATCCCTGCTCTAGAGGAACGTCCAATAGTGAGTGTGAGAGGCCACAGACCTGCCCCCAAAGACCCAAGGAAGATGGAGGAGATCCAAGCCCTGAGATCCCAAGGTCTCCCCAGAGCGAGGGGACCCCAGAGACACCGCCACCGGAGCAGCCCCAACCCCCCTCCCGATGGGCGCAGAGGCCCTCCCGGGGGGGCCAACCAGCAGCCGTGTCAGAGGCCCAGGAGATGACGACGGCAAGCCCCCAGCCCAGCCTGAAGCCACCCACCCGAAGGTAGACTGAGCTCGGAACTCAGCAGCCCGTGATCCAAGGGCGCCCTGCCAGAGATCTGCCAGAGCCCAGGGTCCAGGCCCCTACAAGCAGCCACCAGGAGCTAGCTGACAGCTGCAAAAAAAACACTTTCAGCCCCACATACGAGAGCTGCAAATATGCAGGCAGACCGAGGTATCACCCACCAGCAGGAATTGAGGTGGGGGGAGGGTAGGTCAAGATTTAATAGCATCACAAGATGTCCCAGGAGAGGGGAGGAGTCCAAAACTCTACCTGACACATAGGCAGTCACACACAAACACAGTCACACACTCCCACCCTCTTACTCACTCAAAAATACATTTAACCTAGACACACAAGAATGCACGTAATACACCCACTCACACTCCCCATACACACCCTACACACTCTGGTCTGATACAGCTGCACACTGGGCACAACCACTACCAGACTCAGAGATGGTCCTGTTCTAACTGGGGTGATGATGAACAGGCAACCCCGCCCAGCGCAGAGCAAAGTGACCCACCACCCCTGACCCCAACCAGACAGCCAGGACCCACTCCTGGTCTCCACCCCCGGGCAGCGAACCGAGAACAGTAGTGTGGGAAGACCCCTAGTCTCCCTTCGCCTGCTCTAATGTGGTGTTGATGCGTGTTGTTAGAGTGCATTTTGCGGTTGAGGGGGAATGGGGCAGCGCAGACATCATCCGGCCTACACCATCTGGTGTCAGCACACAACCCCAACACCCCCCCCCCCCCCCCCCCCCCCCCCCCCCCCCCCCCCCCGAACCGTTGGTGTCTTGGTGCAGCTTAAAATTGGAAGTGGGCACCAGCACCCGAGGAGAGGCTGAGTGATCCCCCTCTTCAGCCGTTGAGTGTGCGCCCCCCTCCAAAGTTAAAGTTAAAGTCCCAAGTATTCATCACACACTGGTGAAATTACATCTTCGCATTTGACCCATCCCCATGGTGGGGAGCGGTTAGCTGCAGCTGTGGCCGCGCTCGGGAACTATTTGGTGGTTTAACCCCTCAATCCAACCCCTTAGTACTGAGTGTCATGCGAGGAGGCATTTGGTCCCATTTTTTCAAAGTCTTTGGTATGACCCAACCGGGAATCGAACCCTGATCTCCCAGTCCCGGGGCGGACACTCTACCACTAGGCCACTGGAGCAAGGCCCTAAGTCTGAATCTGCATGAAATGTCGTTGATGGAAGTGTTTAATATGCAAATTAAAATTGGGGCGCCGGCCGCAACGGGACTGCGGAGATGGGAATCATACCCGCACCCACAGAACTAGCCCTTACCCCAAGACCCTATGTGTGTGTGGTGATGTGATGGAGCAGGAGGAGGGAAATGTCTGAGGATGGGGAGGAAAGATTGGGGGGCCTAAGCCCTCCCAGGGAGCCAGCTCCCCCGCTGACCCCAAAAAGCACCCCCGTTCCCAGACAACATCCGGGGCAAGGAGACCCCAGCCCATCTGGTCAGGGTCCACCGCAGCAGTGTCAGAGAGCCTCACGGAGCCCGAGGTTGCTAATTCAGCCCCACCCCAGCAGAATATCTACTCCCACCCTCACATTTGATCAACACCCAGACTACACAAGACATTAGACACCCAGGCAGAGTTGAGTCCTCCCCCTCCCGGAGATCCCCCTCCCCCACGATGAAATAGAAGTGTTCCTGCCATTTGAGGAGGTACCAAGGTCCACCTGAGGCCCCTGAGTTAGGGCCAGGCTCTGCCACATGCACCTGTCCATGCCCCCGGCAGCATGCAAGAAAGGACCCAGTCTCCCCAGGCTCAGCCCAGACCCCCGACCAGGGACGAACACCCCAGACCCCAGGCCACCGGGTCCTCACCCAGACCCACCCAAAAGTGATATGGCTATCAGGCAGTGGCCTGTTACCCCCGTCAAGACCTTCCAAGGCCCCACACACGGCCACCAGTAGGACACCCCCCAAGGTCACCCAAGCACCCCCAGAACGGGGCGGTAGCCCCCCAGCACCAGACCCCCCAACGAACCCACTCCTAGGGAACCCTAGGATGCTCCAAACTCAGATCCTCCCCCACTCAACCACAGCATCCTTCAGGACAAAGTCAATGACCCCTCATCATCGCTATGTGATGGAACCGATCAAAGGAGCCCAGAGAGGTTGATTTGATGTGGAGGCAGAGGCTATCTCAAGTGTAATATGGTCTAACAAAAGATTTCTATACTGGTTAATGCAAAGATTATTTTTATTTTTCCAGTTTATGAGGATAGCTTTCTTAGCGATACATATGGCAGTCAGAACCACGTGAACCGAGTTAGTTTCTATGCAGACGTCGTCCAGGTTTCCCAGCAAGCACAGTGAGGGGGAAATTGGGATATCACATTTCAGACACTTTGACAGGTCTTCACATACTCTGCACCAGAATCCCTGAACCGGTGGGCAAGACCACAGTGCATGAATATAATTATCCGGAGTGTTGTCCGTGCAATGTGTACAAGTGTCAGACGGCGCAAACCCCATTCTGAACATCTGATGACCTGTATAATGTACTCTGTGCAGAATTTTGTATTCAATTAATTGTAAATTGGGGTTCTTGGTCATTTTAAAGATTTTTAAACAACTCTGGGACCAGAAATTCAGGTCAAAGTTGACTGACAGATCTACCTCCCATTTTGCTATAGGAACTGCTATTGAATCATCTATTCTGGACAGTGTCTTATATATTTTAGACAGTAGTTTGGGGTGGATGAAATTAAAGAAGTCCAATACCCTTGATGGTGTTAGTAATTCTACTTTATTAAGCTTAAATTTATGTTTAACTACAGATTTTATTTGTTGATATTCTAAAAATCTATTCTTGTCAATCCCATATTGGGAGACTATTATGTTAAATGGGATAACATCTATTCCTTCAAAGATATGTTCCAGGTATAAGATTCCTTTACCCTTCCAATCTGAAAAGTTCATCATATTGTTGTTTTGTAAAATGTCAGGGTTGTTCCAGATGGGTGTGCGCCTACATGAGATTAGTGAAGACTCTGTCATTTTTAGATATTCCCACCATGCTGCCAGAGAGGTGCTGATACTAACACTTTTAAAGCTTTCGTGTCTTTTAATGTTTGAGCTGATAAATGGTAGGTCCGAAAGCTCTATATTATTGCAAAATGTCTGTTCTACATCTAACCAAGACTCATCTAGTGGGCTAGGCTTCAACCATCTTGATATGTATTGGAGCCTGTTGGCTAAGAAATAATGATAAAAGTTGGGTAGATCCATCCAGCCCTCCTCTATCTTTGGTCTTCTGTAGTGTTTTTAAGCTAATTCGCAGGGGTTTATCCTTCCAGAGGAATTTAGTGATGGAGGAGTCCAGAGATCTAAACCAATCAGATGGAGGCTTGTTTGGAATCATTGAGAATAAATAATTGATTCTTGGTTAAACCATCATTTTAACTGTGGCAACCCTCCCCATGAGTGATATCGGTAGAGATTTCCACCTGGCAAGGTCGTCTTCCACTTTCTTTAAAAGTGGGATATAATTTAATTTAGTTAAATCTGCCAGCCTGGGAGAGACATTAATGCCCAGGTATGTAATATTCTCTGATTCTAATGGTTTATTGAGGGAATTGACAAAAGAGGAATTAACTCTGGACTGTAGATTTTAACCAGTTTATTGAATAATCCGAAACTTTTGAAAAAGAGTTTATTATCTCCAGAGTCAGAGTCACGCCGTGGGCGTGACTCTGAAGATGGCGACAGTAGTCGCCGAAACCGTCAGTAATTAAAGGTAAATGTAACATCATTATACTGTGTTAAAACAAGAAAATCCAATGGAGATGAAAAACGAACACAGGAAGAACATAACAAGAAGTTTTTAGAAAAGAGTTTATTAGTTCGGTTGCTTGGGAGCGAGAGGATTGTGAATGCTGGAGATAAAGTAACATCATCTGCATAAAGACTGATTTTATGTTCTATGTTCTTACACTTTACACCTTTAATAACTGTAGTTTGCCTGACTGCTGCTGCTAGTGTTTCAATAAAGATAGCAAACAGTGAGGGGGAGAGTGGGCATCCCTGCCTGGTCCCCCTCTGAAGACAGAAGCTGGCTGATGTTTGGTCGTTTGTCCTGACACATGCTGTTGGTGAGCTGTATGATGTTTTTAGCCAGCTTATGAAGGAGTTTCCAAAACCAAATTTCTGTAAGGTTGTAAATAGGAACTTCCAGTTGACTCTGTTAAAAGCCTTTTCTGCATCAAGAGATAATATCCTAGTTTCAATGTTTCTACTGTAAGAAAAGTATATCAAATTAAATAATCTACGTGAATTTGTGGACGAATGTCTCCCCTTTATGAAACCAGTTTGGTCGGGATGTATTATGAAAGGGGTTACCTTCTCTAATCTTTTTGCGAGGGCTTTACAGATTATTTTGAGATCAACATTAATAAGGGATATGGGACGATAGCTGGTAGGAGATACAGGGTCCTTGCCTGGTTATAACAGGAGACTAATGTTGGCTGAATTCATATTTGGCTGTATCCTGCCATTTTCTTCAGTTTCTCTCTTCATTCTGAAGAATGTTGGAGCCACAATGATCCAGAATTCTTTATAGAATTCTACTGGGAACCCATCTGGACCTGGGGCCTTCTTATTGGGCATGGTTTTAAGGGCTTCCTGGAGCTCAGCTGATGTTAGTGGTGAGTCCAGGGCCAACACTTGGCTATCTGATAAATTAGTAAGTATTACTCTGTCAAGGAACTGATTGATCTCATTATCTGATGGGTTTATCTGTGGTGAGTACAAAGTTTTGTAAAAGTCTCTGAAAGTGTTGTTTATTCTTTCAGGGATCATATATATACACTGCTCACAAAAATTAAAGGAACACTTTAAAGAAACACATTAGATACATCAGATCTCAATATGAAGTTGGATATCTATACAAATAACGACAGGGCAATGTCTTAGGAACAAAAGGATGCCAAGTCTTTTAATGGAAATAAAGGTTTTCAGCCTACAGAGGGCTCAATTGTGTAGACACCCTAAAATCAGAGTGAAATGAAGATGTGGCAGGCTAGTCCATTATTTCAAAAACTTAATTTCTGCAACTCAAAATGCTTTTCAGTATCTTGTGTGGCCCCCACGAGCTTGTGTGCATGCTTGACAACGTCGGGCATGCTACTAATGAGACAATGGATGGTGTCTTGTGGCATTTCCTCCCAGATCTGTGTGAGGGCATCCCTGAGCTCTTGTACAGTCTGAGGAGCAACCTGGCGCCGTCTAATGGACCGAAACATAATGTCTGACAGATGTTCTATAGGGCTTTGGAGCGTGACGTTGCGCGAGGGGGGCGCGGCCTGGCCCGCGCCATCTTTGGTGGCCAAACAAAGGACTGGAGAACAAACGGTTAGCACCTTTACGAATGACAGCAATGATTAGGACTTGCTGCATATTAAGCTGTCATGTTAGGTCGCGTGACCGGGAAGGTAATAAGCTTGAAAATGGGCTTTCTTTGTATTCCTTCCCTGCCTGGAAGCAACGTGAGGGAGCCCGTGTGTCTGACATAACCAAAAGAAGACGACTAGCCTGGATAGCAGCTGTGAGACGAGCCGATCTCCAGTTCTCTACCATTACCAAATATCTTCTCGTGTGTTCCAGACATTATTCATTCTGGTAAGTTCTAAATACCCGCTCATACTCCTCCTTTTACCTTTGCTATTTTTGATGCGCTCAGAGATTTAGTTTTTAGACCCCCGTTAGCTTCTGCCGTCACGGTTGCTACACTTCCTTGGGTCTAAGAATTTGTAAACAAATCGTTTTTATTTTTCTGAAACACAAAAGAAAAGCTCTAGACAACACAATTATTAATGGTGTGAGCTCATAGAAAATTAGAACAAATAACCAGAAGATTGATTAAAAAAACGATATTTATATGAGACAATAATCTTTTTTTGCAATATTGCAGGTAAACCTGCCTATGAAACAAATCCTGACTGGGCTCCACATTGGTCACTCAGAAGTCTCTGCTTCAAACTCAGGCCGTCACCCCTGATGACTGCAACAAATGAAAAATGAAGCAGGTAAACAACACCCCCCGTGCTATTACTGTCACATCAATTGCACAGAATTTTTTAATAGCTCTAATATATGTAAATAACATTTTAATTGTATTTAAGGTGATCATTTGGCTCACACTTATGCACTCATTGTATCTGACAGGTGTTCAGAATGGAGTAGCAGAATGTGAAGGTGAGACCCCCCCCCCCCCCCCCCCCCCCCCCTCAGAAGTTTTAGATGTGGAGCTGCCAGAGATGCACCTGACGGATGAACAACACCATAATCACCTCACGATGGAGGCAGTGGTCCAGGGGGATGCTGGAAAAGTGGAAGCTGGGACAGCACATGTACAGAATCAGACTGAGGGAGAAACCGAAGAAAAATGCCAGAAGATGGAATGTGAACAGAACCGAGCAGAAATAAAGCAGTTGTTGGAAGAGTTGAAAAAGAGGGAGTTGAATGAATTCATTTTAAAAGGTGACACTGAAAAAGTCAAGTATTACACCAGATTACCTTGTGTTGCTATTTTAATGTCCTTGTCCTGCAACGGTAAAGGTTTCCTGCCAGCATCAAAGAAACTGTCGCGTTTCCAAATGCTTTGACTCACACTCATGCGTCTGAGACTTGATCTACCTGCCCAGCATCTTTGCCATCTTTTCCCACAAAACTCTGTCTTCTATGTTTACTGACACAATCGATGTTTTATATGTTAACAATTTGACATTAAACCTTGATGTCATTTCTATACATTAACTTATCTGCTTTTGTTCTTTGAAGCAAATTGAATAAAGCAAAACATTTAAAAAATTTCTTCATCCTTCAACTTTTCAACTTTTGAATGTATTCACTGAATGCTAATCAAGAACTGTATCCCTTTATCCTTGATTAACAGCCCTAGGCCATTTTACAGAGATTTTCTCGAAAAAGACGTGCCCAAAATGAATTGAGTATATCTCAAGAACTACAAGGTTTATTTGAGCTGTTTTGGTATCAAAATGAAGGTAGGACTCTAGATATTACTCTACATTTCTAAAAAGCAACACTTATGTCACTGATTGAGAGTAACAGGATTTGGAACACAGCAGAAATGAGAAAAAAAATCTGTTCGCCTAAAACAAAATCCACTTTATGATGTTAAAAATCCTTCTAAAGTATCTAGTAGTAGCCTAAAACATCTAGAAATCCACAGAATAAAATGTGTAAAATAAAGTGCGAATGTGTGTGTGAATGGGTGAATGACTGATTGTGTTGTGAAGCGCCTTGGGGGGTTGTAGAACCCTAAGAAGGCGCTATACAAATACAGGCCATTTACCATTTACCATTTAGTAGCCTAAAACATCTAGAAATCCACAGAATAGGATCTGAACATTTGCTGACCCAAATTTCATGCAAAAAAAATGAAGTATAGAAAAGTTAGGGAGGTTTTAGTTGATAGAAATCCAGGCGGACCTCATATTGGACCATTTGGGCACCTCTTGGCACAGTTTGTGCCATTAGGAATTTCTCAGGTTTTTTCCTTAGGTTCTTTTTTCCTCCACTTTTATCTTATCTTAGAAAGTTATTCCATTTAAAAAAAATGTTTTTGAGGGTTTTTGGGAAAAATCCACCAGATATAAATTTACCCATTCAATATAATGGAAAATCAAACAGAGGAAGTAATTTGACTCCAAATGGAGCAAATTTATTCATAAATGAGTCTGATTTTGAAAAAACTGGTGTAAATTTGCTAAAAATACAAAAGCAAACAATAATAATAATAATAATAATAAGATGAAGAAGAAGAAATCTACACTATGACAACACATGTAATCACAACTATAAATTATGCTGGAAATAAAAAGGAGGAGAAGAAAAACTATATATACATATTTACAAGAAAGTAACACAAGACACATCACAGCTTTAGGAATGGACATCATGCCATTCCCTGAAGCAGGTTTTTTTTAGGTGAAGCACAGAGGGACTTGACATTTTCTACAATAAACTGATTTCTTCACTCTTGGGATGCCAGCTTACAAACAGTTTTTACATTACCTCCTAGACTGGTGGCATCACTCCCCAAAGTACTCTGGCATGCATGTCAGGTTGGTGGGCTGAGGTCCAAGCAAATGGCAGCATTTCTGCAGCTAGTTGCTCCTTGAATTGTTTGTCGAATGGCTTTCCTCCACACCACCCATGTTTGTTTGTTGTAATCAACAACAGCATCAGGAACTGGAATGAAGAGAAAGCAGCGACCACGAAGCAGTGGAGTCAAAGGTGGGACCTGGTTTCCTGGCTGGCATGAGGTGTGATGATATCCTCTCTGTTGTGCCATTTCCCCCCCTGCACCACTGAATCACCTCGACCCAGTTTTGGAAGGAAAGATGAGCTTGGGGTTTTTCTTTTCCTCAGTTTTGGAGCAGATGGGACCTGACTGTGGCTGAGTGCAGGATGCCTGTCCAGAGGATGAGCCCTCTCACTATAAAGTCACATGAAAAAAAAAATTATTATGTTGTAAAGTTATATTCAGTCAAAATAACACACAGAAAACTACTTATTTAAACAGAGAAAATAAGCCAAAATGCTCATGTAGACAGGAATGTGTACATAAAAACAAAAATATAAATATTTAGTAAATATATCAGTAATTTTACACAAAATCAAACTTTATGTTGTAAAATTATATTCATTGACAATAACCCTGCTGAAAAAACCAGCATATGTTGTGTTTTGGATGCTGGTATGCTGGACCAGCATTTGAGGCTTGTCCAGCATGGAATGTTGTTAACTGGATTCTGGTCCGGTATGCTGGTCCAGGATGGGATGGTGGTCTAGCATGGTAGTCCAGAATCCAAGTAACAGCATCCCATTCTGGACTACT
The DNA here is from genome assembly GCA_006937985.1 of Aphyosemion australe. Taxonomy (NCBI): domain Eukaryota; kingdom Metazoa; phylum Chordata; class Actinopteri; order Cyprinodontiformes; family Nothobranchiidae; genus Aphyosemion; species Aphyosemion australe. The sequence goes on from SSNS01000361.1 coordinate 573,059, forward strand.
GTCGAATGCTGGTAGCCTAGTGAACTAGACCAATTCTTGCTTTGCAGAGTTTGGTCTAGGCACGCTTCATTGGAACCGTCGCAGCCCAAACCACTGCTGTGTCTATCCAATCACAACTCGCTATAATTTTGGTTGGGCCAATCACAGCGCTCTATATCATGGGCCAATCACAGAGCGGGAGTAGCCGATGATGTCAGCGCTGTGGCCGCGAACCCAAGCAACATGGCGGCAACTCGGAAAACACGTTTGTTTGAAACGGCTTTGTCATCAACATTGGATTATTTAGACTCCAACGTGCGTAAGTCTGTCTGATATACTTAGCGGCTTCTTATTTTTATCAAACAAAGTAGTGCAATGTCCCATTACACCTGATATTCGCATGTTTTTATACAAAAACGACAGAAATCATTGATGTTAGACGCCATTAAAGCCTCCCACTTTTCCGTCGCCGTGATTACGTCATGTTGTTCGTTACTCTGATTGGTCCTAGCGCTATCCAATTGCGTGCTGACATTTTGACAGACAACCGTAGATCCCGCCTCACGACTGAGAGCCGTCAATGGTTCGTGGCCAGACTATATATTCACATATATAGGATGGCTTGCCAGGCTAGAATGCTGGACCAGCATACCAGCATCCAAAACACAACATATGCTGGTTAGTTCAGCAGGGAACACAGAGAAAAAGACTTATTTGAACAGAAAAAATAAGCCAAAGTGCGCATGTAGACTGGATTATGTACATACAAAACAAAAAATGTATAATATTTGGTAAATATATCAGTAATTTTACACAAACTCAAAGAAAAGAGTTGTGAAAAACGGTTTACATACCTTTCCGAGGAAGAGATTTCATAATCCGCGCTCCGATCGTCAGAACAAGAGTCAACAAGATTAGCGCCGCCATCAGAAGCTAACACATCCAGTACCTCATCAGTGGTAAAAACATCTTGTTTTGCCAGCCATTGTAAAGCCAACATGTCGAAAAAACCAACAAACTAGCTGAAATGCTCCTCATCAAGAAATGTGAGCCAAAAAGAAACAGTGTCGCAGGGAGAAGATTCATCCGCGTCCCATCCGCGTCCCATCCACGTGCGTCATGCGTTCTGAGCGTAACGCCCCTTTTTGGCAAATTTGCCAATGAGCATTACGCAGGAGGATATCTCTGGATCCCATTGGACGATTTTAGAGGTTCAAGTACCGCCTTAAACCTCTGAGTCCGAAGAATCAGGTGGGGCTTTGTTTCAACGTCTCACCTTTGAACCGGAAAGAATACAGGGCTCCGAAGCGAAAGCCGTTGATTTAGGTAAAATAGCCTGGCGGATTTGTTAGCAGTCTGGAGGAATCAAAACAATGGCAAGGACATTCAGGAACCCGTTTGTTTGGACGTTGGGAATACGGATTACACGCATCGAGTGGATTTTTTTTACTAGAACACGAATTATGAGGATAAACAACAGAAGGTAAGGCTGAATTTATGCTGTTGACTTCCGGAAGTGAGCTGTGTTTGGTTGCTTTGATCGCGGCTTGTTCTGTGAGTTTTGGTCGTAGAGACATGGGACTGGTGTTGTTTGAAAGAGGAGAACCTGGCCTTTAATTAGCGTGGCTGTTTTCCTGGCTATGATCTTGATTTATTGTCGCTATTGCGTGCTATTGCGTGCTTTCCTTGATACGCAAATTTAGCGTTTTTTTACTTCCGGTTGATTTAGCAGCTTACTGTTGGAATTGGGTGTTGTTGAGTGAGAAAATTTGGATTTTATCATTTAGACGAGGTTCTTCCCGTTATGTAGGTGGGCAGGATGCATATATTGGTGAACATTAAGCATGTCTTTGGAACAACTTTCAAACCGAAAGTAACTCCGTACCCGGTACCGGGGACCCTCGCGTTCAAGAGGTTGGGACTATATGGACTTTGAAATTTTCATGCTCGCTATTGCCCCCTCAGGCCAAATGTGTAACTGCAGCTTCAATAGTAAGCTTGTGCACGAGGCATGCATGCTGTACTCCTGAATGAAAACAACAGCTAAGTCAGTCCTGCTGCTGATGGCTCTTCTAAATTGTCTTTCAAATCTGCCTCCACACAATCAGCAATGTCCAATACAGAATATAATAGAATAGAATAGAATAGAATAGAATAGAATAGAATAGAATAGAATAGCCTTTATTGATTTTGTACAGGGTACAGCGACATTGGAGTGCCACTCCCTTTGGTGCAAAATGTAAAAGAATACAAAAAATAATGCAGAAATGATATAAATATAAATATGTGCAAATATACATAGAGTAGCAGCATTAGTTGGGTTCTGTGCAGGTCACTATTGTAAGCAGAATTTTAGCATATTGAGTGAAACTCAAATAGCACAAATAATTGTTAGCCTATATAATAATTATAATTGTTATATAATAATTATAATTGTTATAATTGACCTTTCGCCGAGCCCCGACCCCTTAGTTACTGTTGCCAACTCCGACAATAAGTGGATCAAATACTGCAGCTCCGCAGATTTCCGTGATGGAAAGAAGTAGACAGATGCATGTCAGCGACATTTTTTGGAGCAATTCGTCCTCAATATCATCCCGATAGAGGCAAAAAGGGTTACAGTATGCAGTGGAGGGATATATTAGTGTCGGCTCTGCTGAGCGAAGCGTAGCAGGGAACAAGGAGTTTGGAGTTTGGGAGAAGGTCCGGCGTCCGAGGACGCGTGGATCCGAGGAGCTGTGGCGGCGACGCGGTGTCCCTGTGAGCTGTCAGATGTCAGATGATCTGAGCTGCAGGCAGCTCTAACAGAGAAAAGCTCTGCATCGCTCAGTTTATCATCTCAGCTGAGTTTATAAAATGTAACTTTTTATGCCCGTGTTTACTTTTATTTTCAATATAGTTCCCGGGCGGAGCTCGGCATTAATTCATCACGTGATCATGACACCACCCGCTGTTGCGCCAAGGCTTAATGTGTGTTTATAAGACACACAGTTGAGGTAATATTACGCTGATTTGCCGGCACGGTGTGTCTTATCTAAAAGGGTCTTGGATAGTCTGGGAGGTGGACCTCCGCCCAGCCGCGGGCGGGGGGAGCACTCATGCTTGCTGGCTTGCTGGTTGAGCTCGATCAGGAGGTTCTGAAGGGAAACGAAGGAGACACGACTACTATCGAGGCTAATGCTTAGTAGTAAATTAGGCTTAGCTTCATCATTTTGTTTGGAGCTGTCGGATAGTAACGGTTGCTATGATGTGTGATTGGACAATAGCCGTTCTGGGGGCGGGGCCGGCGAAAGGCTAATTGTCAACTTCATCCAGGCCAATGCAAGGAAGTTTGTCAACCTCATCCTGTGATGCACACCTATTGCACAAGACAAATACATTTTATATAATCAGTGAATAGAAAGTGAGAGTGGGATGTTACTACGGTATTAAAAAAACAATAATAAAACATACCTTATTGATATTGGAGGTACATAACCTGAATCATACGGGTCTAAAGCTCCTTCCTTCTCTTTCCAGCTCTAATCTGGAAGTAAAAACAGCAGCAAAACATGATTATATATACTGACATATAGCCATTGCATTTCTGTGAGAATAATTTGTTACTTACACACTGTTTCCAAACTATTGGCTCTTTCCTCTAAAGAGTTCTTTCAGCTCCATCGATTTGATGCTACAAAAACAAACAGAAAACATCAATTACAAAAACATAGGTAATGAATCAAATGATAAAAGCCCTGCATGTTTCTGCATTTACCAAGACTTCTCATAAATGATAACCAGGACTGCTGTATAATTTATTCTCCACATCCAGACACAATTATCAGAAGCTGGGATGTTTATGCCCACAAAGTTTTTCTTTTTGGTTCCAACAACACACTCCTCTGGTTATGACTTTTTATTTCTTTGTGCTCCTGGTCTATTGTGCCTCTCCACTATGTCTATGTCAGTAGCTGTGGAAAATGTCATGGAATGTGTAAGTTGAACTTAAGATGGAAAAAACAAAAAATATTATAGTAGTTTGTGTATATAGAACACCAGGTTCTAATATTGAATGTTTTAAAGGGACTTTATGGACTTTGAAATTTTCATGCTCGCTATCGCCCCCTCAGGCCAAACGTGTAACTGCAGCTTCAATAGTAAGCTCGTGCACGAGGCATGCATGCTGTACTCCAGAATGAAAACAACAGCTGAGTCAGTCCTGCTGCTGATGGCTCTTCTAAAATGTCTTTCAAATCTGCCTCCACACAATTAACAATGTCCAATACAGAATATAATAGAATAGAATAGAATAAAATAGCCTTTATTGATTTTGTACAGGGTACAGTGTAATTGGAGTGCCACTCCCTTTGGTGCAAAATGTAAAAGAATACAAAAAAAATAATGCAGAAATGATATAAATATAAAATCAACAATAATATGTGCAAATATACACAGAGTAGCAGCATTAGTTGGGTTCTGTGCAGGCCACTATTGTAAGCAGAATTTTAGCATTTTGAGTGAAACTCAAATAGCACATATAATTGTTAGCCTATATAATAATTATAATTGTTATATAATTATAATTGTTATAATTGTCAGCTTCATCCAGGCCAATGCAAGGAAGTTGGTCAACCTCATCCTGTGATGCACACCTATTGCACAAGAAAAATACATTTTATATAATCAGTGAATAGAAAGTGAGAGTGGGATGTTACTACGGTATTAAAAAAACAATAATAAAACATACCTTATTGATATTGGAGGTACATAATCTGAATCATACGGGTCTAAAGCTCCTTCCTTCTCTTTCCAGCTCTAATCTGGAAGTAAAAACAGCAGCAAAACATGATTATATATCCTGACATATAGCCATTGCATTTCTATGAGAATAATTTGTTACTTACACACTGTTTCCAAACTATTGGCTTGTTCCTCATCTAAAGAGTTCTTTCAGCTCCATCGATTTGATGCTACAAAAACAAACAGAAAACATCAATTACAAAAACATAGGTAATGAATCAAATGATAAAAGCTCTGCATGTTTCT